>OENT01001734.1:15366-35757 GCA_900239685.1 Rotaria macrura | reverse complement strand
CTATGTCAAAGACCGCATACACATCTAAATTATCAGCGTCATCGTATGAGACAACGATGGGAAGTGTTCGAATTTGGCGTCATACATGAAAAGGGTTTGGGTGTGGGATTAATCTTTGTAGCATATCATTTTGGAAAAAACAATCAATACCCCCCTTATACAGTGACATTCGCTTAGGTACAAACTCGCTCACCTAGATTCCCGGCAGACGCTTTGTTTGTCCACTAAAAATTCGTATACTCAGAATGCCTTGCTCAGCATTTGAGTTAGCTCAGGTACTGATCTTTGTGTGGATTGAAATTCATTTTTAAGATATTACAAGTTATGCTCAACGGTGCCCTCATTGGGTTCAGCAGTAGTAGATTAATCATAAAAAGAAGAATGGTTAATTCAATCTGAAGTTAGAAAAGAATATAAACATCGGTATTTGCTAATGCATCCATATATTTCATATTTTGTTGATATTTGCTGTACGTAAAATAACTATAGAGGAAAGGGTACATGTAATAAAGGTAACAATAACTTTGTAGTCATGTTTTTGAAAAATTGAATGAGAAAATAAAATTGGTTAATGAAAAGTAGAAATCGAGTAACATAGATGTGAACAAAGAGACAGCTCGAATAAAATAAACACGATCCTATTTAAAATATGGAAGTTAACAACACATACGACTTTTCTTCCAATACGTTATTTTGGAGCTCAAACAAAAATTACCAGAGATCTCACTGCGTGCACATGTTACATTAACACGACGTGGTTGAGAACAACTTATGCAAGGTCTGGATGCCAGGCATAAAAATGTTTATGCTAAGAGACTTCCCTTACTATAGAAAGGATTTTGAGTAAAATCATCCTTTTTTATCAAGTTTTATTACATGTCATGTAAGTGTATTTTACTTGATCAAGAATTAAACCAAGAATTTCTGAAATTCTCAGCTTTGATTCTGAATTCTCAACCTTGAATATTGTTGGCAAATCACAGTTTTCGATATGGCTTTCCATGAGGAAATCATAGAATGCACGGTTTTCTGTTGGCCTGTAGTTGAATAACTAGTAAAATAACTAACTATGTGGCAAACTGAGAAACCGATTCAATAACCAGAAGAAGTCGACTCGATTCGATGCGACTAAAGCAAATCGAATCGAATCAAATTTAAGATTCTTTTAAAATGAGCAGAATCGAATCGAATATAAGTATTTAAAATCTGGTGAATTGCATTGAATAGCTCGTTAAACTGCTCGAATCGAATCTATTGAACCCTTCTCCTTTCATCCGGCCGATAGCGACCTCATTCTGTTCTTGAATACTGTTATATGGGTGACCACTGATTTCGTCCCAATTACATTTCATGCCCTTGCATTTTGCCCCAGTTACATAGATCATGACTTGACAAGAAACAATCTGTATAGTTATTTAGAAATAGTTATTGTGTAAATACTAAGTGTTGTGAATAGTGAATCATCGTGTTTTGAGAAGCCAATGAAGAATGGGCGATGTCCACCCTCCGTTATAAACATGTATCGGTGATAATATTCTATTCGTCATTTGATCACGTGCAGTAGTATAGTTGGTATACATCGATTTCGGATAAGTTCGAAAATTAACTTTACAATGAGTAGAATTGAACTTTTGAAGAGTTCTTGAGGGAATTCAATGATTTATTTTGCGGGACATTTGTACACACAACATCGAATTACAGACGAGAAAAGAATATTTCGCTGTGAAAATCGAAACTGTAAAAGTAAGTATAAATCTTTCAATCTAAAATTTCTACATCAATCCATGTTTTTTTGGTTGATGTTACACAAATGTGCAAATGGAACTATTTCTTAAAGAGCTGTCAGAATACTCACACGCTCCGGATCCAAATCGAATTCACATCATTCGTCTGAGAAATGAAATAAAAAATCGTGGTGCAGCATCAGATGAAGGACCTAGTACTATTGTATTCGATGTATTACGTGAAGTTCCATTGACTGTAAGTGCTGATTTGCCTAAGAATGAAGCATTATTACAAACGATTCGTCGTGGGCGACCAGCCATACAGCTCGATCATAATGGTTGTTTACCTCTTATATTACGACAAACTGATCATGGAGAACGTTTTGTTTTATATGAGAATGATTCGATGTTTATATTTACTTGTGATAAAAATCAATCGGTTTTAAAGCAATTTAAACACTGGTTCATGGATGGGGCATTTGCTGTATGTAAGAGTTCTTCAATTTCTACATATATAGACTTTGCTTATATAGGTATGTCCAGAAGATTATTATCAATTATTTACTGTCCATGGAATGTATTCGTTTCAAATTATTCCACTTGTATATGTTCTACTTATCGGAAAGGATACAAATGATTATAATAAATTTTTTGAACAACTGTTGCTGCAGTATGAATATGAACCTGAATCTATATTAATTGATTTTGAGAATGGTAAATTGAAATCAACGAAAGCTATGTTTCCCGATGCTATTCAAATCGGTAATTTTACGTGCGATATATTTGTCAGTTAGAAATTACTTTTTTTACGAACATAAGTTGTCTATTTCATTTTGGACAATGTTTATGGCGAGAACTGCAATCATTAGGTCTTTGAAACAAATATATTAATGATGATAGATTCCGAATGGACGTGAAAAAGCTTATGGCTCTTGCATCTGTATCTCTTCCATTTGTTATTCAAGGATGTCTATCGATTATAAATGATTTTGATGCCGAAGATTATCAGCTGCTAGACTATTTCGAGAGAGTTTGGGTGGGACCCAAAAAAGGAAGAGGTATATGGCAATTTAAATATCTCTTTCATGGATCTAATTCAGTATAACGTTAACTTAGGTAGCCGTCGTGGTATACCAAAGTTTAGTTTGCAGCTATGGAATATCTATGAACGAGTTATACAAGACCTACTAAGATCAAATAATGCGATTGAAGGATGGCACCATGCTTTCAACAATCGTGTCTCCGTCAAACATCCTTCTATTATACTAAACTCGCTAAATGTATTATACGTGAACAGTATCGATTGGAGATTGATGTTGAACGAATTCGTGCTGGTGAACCACCAAAGAAAAAGCAAAAAAACTTATGAAAATCTTGATGCACGACTGAAAAGAATTGTACTGTCTTATGATGTGAACAGTATTGAGGAATATTTAACTCGTACCGCTATGAACTTGAAAATAAGCGCTTGAATTTAGTACAATAAAATTTCTATTATATTTTCTCTAATAATAATTAATACTCATGACTTGGGACGAAATGTAAAGGGACGAAATGTAAGGGGACGAATTGTAAAGGGACGAAACGTAGGGGTAACGTTATATGCACGAACGAATGTATTTTATTCGAAAGAACAGATAACGGGTAAAAAAGAAAGAAAGAATGCAATGTCTTGTTCATTTCTTGTTCTTTCTTAGTCTACACTTTTGTTTATTAATGATGACTCTAGTTTAGATTTACATTAGAAATAAGCATGTCTCAGTTCGATTATGCATCGTCATCGGCTTCGCGTTGTGAAACATCTAGTCTTAAATCATCGTTATAGACCTGCAAATATTCAACAACTAATCTGCAGGTTGCATCAATTGAAGATCAAACTCATTTTACAGCCATTTCAAAAACAATAGTTCTTTGTTTTTGAACAGAACATGAGCCAAATCAAATGGAATGAATGTTTTAAAAAATAAGTCGAATCGAGTCGAATAAAGAATTAATTTTCATCCAACGAATAGAATCGAATCCGAATGGCACTTTTGTCATACGTTTCGAACTCTGTCATGTAAAGATAACATCTTATCGTTAACCGATGCTGATTTTCATCTAGCCTATATAGATTACTGTCCATTATAATAATATTGCAATCAGTGAGCTTAAGATTTGAGCAGCACCATATGAAAAGAATAGTTGAATATTGGAGAATACGTGTAAAATTCGAAACGAGTTAACCGATTCTATACTACTGTAGGATCTATTCATTCACAAAATGAATTACATGAAGATGCGCTAGTGTTTGATGCCATCACCAGAATAGATGTTGAGCAGATGATGCCATAAAAGTCAAGCTTGTATTAGTCAGATATTTGTGTGAACACATTGCAACCAGGACTATGAATGTTTTTCTGTCAATCGAATCATCACATCACTAGTTATTCAACAGCATATTAATGTATGTCGATAAAGAAGTAGCAACGATCAACCACAGAATCGGAAATATCAACGTTATTTTCAATACCTCTCGTGCGATGAATGCTCAGTCCGTGTCTAGAGGAAATTGAGAAAGGAAAGGAAGAAGAGTGTAAGGTGTAATGAATGGAATCAGCTAACATGGAGTGAGCAGTCCAATGTTTTTTCATGAATCAATTAATACTGTACTCACGATACATATCTGACTATAATACATAAATATCTGTTCTGCCAATCGCCAATTAATTTCCAACAAAACTATATTGGTATTCTGCATTGAAAAGTGAGATTGGTGTCATATATGCTTTATGATATCTTCAAATCAGTAAAACAATTAGCATTCCAACCAGCTAGATCTGCTGTTTGCATGATATGCATATGGATCAGTAGAGATTCAATACTTGAAATCGATGTAAGATAATCATTCTTCATTCTTTTTGATTCATTCATATGGAACAGAGTATAATCATTGGTTACGTTCTCGAATTTCATTGCTAGCACTGGGACGTGTAATGAGCAGAAATGACATCCTGGCTTCACAACAGGAAAAAATTTATGCTAGATTTTTTTTCAGTAGGCAGTTTGAAACATAAAATGGTGTCACGTGTTAGTGATAACTCGTACGCAAACTGTTTACGTTGATTGGAGAACAGTTTAGTGGCTTAAAAGCATTAGCGAACTGAATGAATAATTGAAACTTGATGCATCGAAAAAAAAGAAACATAAGACAGTCTGACCTTAGCTGCAGGTCTATAATCTTGGCAGAAAAGTGGTCCGTTAGCAGCTACGTTAATAAATCAGGCACCCTTCCAGAACAGAAATTTACAAGATTGTTCTCCATCTCGTATATTATTTACCCAAGTGTTAACTGACAGAAAAAGTGATCTATTGAGTTAAGGTTCTGCCAAATATTAGAAATCGTAGCTGCACTCGACCTAAGTTTCCTCCAGAACAAGATTCGTTCATAGAAGAAACAATTATCGTCGATTTGCTCGTAATTGAGCAATTATATGAACATCGTCGATAAAACTGCCGAGCTTTCTTGAGCAAGTAGTTCCTGTAACACAGAAACGCTTAAAAAGTATCATAAGAGATGCGAGCGTACGAGACCTATTGAATATGTTACTAAACATGATGACATAATATCCATACAAAGGAATTCCTGGTCGATCATTTGGCTTTAAAACAATACCAACAACATGTGAGGGAGCGAAATCCAATGTAGTACCATAAATTCCTTCACTTTTAAATAATCCATTTGTGCTTCCTAAAAACAAACCAATACTCTTAGTACCATATTTGGCTACGGCGATATCTAAATGACCATCTTTATTGAAATCATCAATCGCCATTGAGGAAGGATGAGAGCCTAGTCCCGTTGATAACATCACTTCCTTTCCGAAACTGCCATCTCCATTTCCCAGCAAAACGCCTATGTTATCAGTACCAAAGTTTGCCACTACAATGTCGAGATAGTTATCCTTATTGACATCAAACACAGAAAAACAACGCAGAAGCGCACCACCACCAGGGCTAAATACATTTCCATTTTTCAGAGCACCAGGATCAAAAAACCCTAGTACACTTACTGTGTTATCAGCATAATTAGCAACGACAATATCTAGCCGAGTGTCGTTATTGAAATCACCAACAGCTAAAGGTATTGGCGCCCTACCAGTTGAAAATGTCGTTTGATCCGTAAAAGTACCATTGCCATAACCGAGAAGGATAGTTATTGTGTTATCAATCGAATTAGCAACAACAATATCTAGCCGGTTGTCGTTATTAAAATTACCAACAGCTACAGAACTAGGCTCATTGCCAGTTGAAAATTTCGTTTGATCCGTAAAAGAGCCATTGCCATAACCGAGAAGAACACTTATTGCGTTTTCATGCGAATTAGCAACCACAATATCTAGCCGGGTGTCATTATTAAAATTACCAACAGCTACAGAATTAGGCCCATTGCCAGTTGAAAATGTCGTTTGATCCGTAAAAGAGCCATTGCCATAACCGAGAAAGATACTTATTGTGTTATCAAACGAATTACCAACGACAACATCTAGTCGATTGTCGTTATTAAAATCACCAACAGCAACAGGATATGGCTGATTGCCAGTTGAAAATGTCGTTTGATCCGTAAAAGAGCCATTGCCGCAACCGAGAACGATACTGATTTTGTTATTATTCGAATTACCAACGACAACATCTAGTCGAGTATCATTATTAAAATCACCAACAGCTATAGACCATGATAAAGTGCCAGTTTCAAATGTAACTTTATAGGTAAACGAGCCATTACCATAACCAAGAAAGACACTTATTGTGTTATCATTCCAATTAGCAACGACAATATCTAATCGAGCGTCGTTATTAAAATCACCAACTGCTACAGATTTCGGAGTAAGGCCAGTTGAAAATGTCGTTCGATTGGCAAAAGAACCATTACCATAACCGAGAAGGATACTCATTGTGTTATTCAAGAAATGGGGAACGATGATATCTAGTCGAGTGTCATTATTAAAATCACCAACAGCTACAGATAACGTCTGAAGGCCAATTGAAAATGTTCCTGATGAGCTTAAAACAACGTCTGGGTATCCTAACATGACGTCTACAGTATCTGTGTCATTGTTGATGATGACGATATCTAAACGGTTGTCTTTGTCTAAATCTCCAATGGCAATGGAGATTGAAGAATAAGATCCAGTTGAATAATATGTGGGAGTTCCAAACGTGCCATCGTCGTATCCGAGTAATACACAAATACTGTAATTGTTATTATTGGTGACGACTAAATCCATTCTATTGTCTTTGTTCATATCACCGATGACGATGGTATATGGCGCGGCTGTTCCCATCGAATAGATCGTCTGACTTTGAAAAGTTCCATCGCCTTGGCTCAAGAATACGCCTACGCTGTTGTTTGCGTGATTAGTCACGGCGATATCGGTCTTGGTGTCATCGTTGAATTCACCAACGGCAATCGAGTATGGATGAGAATTCAGACCAGTGGTGAGTGTACTTTGATTTGCAAAGATTCGTACATTTATTTGAAGCAGTATGCCGACAGTGTTTGTGCCAAAGTTGGCGATAGCAAGGTCCATTTGTTTGTCGTTATTAAAGTCTCCACTAACAACGACCATCGGAAAAGAATCATAGCCCGTTGAATATGTTTTGGGCTCCGAGAAGCTTCCATTTCCGTACCCATAGTATATACTGACACTATGTGTACCATAGTTCGCTGTTACAATATCTTCTGCTGTGTCATTGTCGATATAAGAAACGTGAATCCAAATTGGGCGAGACGATGCAGTTGATATTGATGTTTTACTGATAAAAGATCCGCTAAGGGCTGCAAGAAATATGTCAATGCTGTTTGTTCCAAAGTTCGCGACGGCGATGTCATCTCGGCCATCGCTGTTGAAATCGCCGGCAGCAACCATACACGGAGCAGAGTCAGTACCGGTCTCATATGTGTCTGAGTTAGAAAAAGTACCATGGCCATCTCCAAAGTAAACTGTTAACTTGTCAGCATCATAATTGACAACAGCAATATCCAGTAAAGTGTCGTTGTTGAAATTCCCCATGGTGACGGATCGTGGACCATAACGGTAAGCGATCGGATTTGCGTTCGTTAATTTGAAGTTTACTGCACACTGCGGGACTAATTAATATAAGAACAAAGAAAGGGAGGCACATAAGTTATTGTAGTTTAACTATTCCCTCAGTACACTATATCAAAGTCTCATAATTCAGATCACGCTTATTAATAATTGTCCCATTATTGGAAACAGATCTGTATGGATATTTTTTTCAATAGAACTCCATCCCTACTAGATTAATCTATCAATCAGATTATTCATCATGCTTTGTCTCTCATAGACTAGAGGATTTCGTCGAGTAACGCATATTTTCTGAGATAGACTGAATACCGAATCTAACATGGCGCAAGGAAATGCCACTATCTACTCTGAACCGATAAATAAAACAGTATTCTCCTTCCTATTTTGTAAATTCTTCGACGAGATGTCAACAAATACAAATATCTTAATGGTGATGACGTAGTACTCTTTGAGAATTCGTGGAAAGTCAGCAATATCTGGTTGCAACGGCCGTAAAATTGAATCATGAATACTATACATAGGTGATTGACGTGAGCAATCAGAGTATAACAAGTTTTTTTTATGGGTTTAAAGGAATATGCAGTGTGCAGTACAAGAGAATTTCATTAATAATTTTCGTTTGAAAAACTAAGCAACTACTTGAGGTATTTATGTAGATGTGGCTGAAACGAACAGCTATAAGAACCGACGCATGCATACGCGCATTGTCTCAATAGCATGAAAAGGAGATGATCGCTTACACTATGTCATATGAGAAAATCAATGGTATCTAAATCAATCGTTTTCTCAATCTATTATCAAATAATTAAGGAACTCAACGGTACTATTAAGAAAAAGGACTCGCTACAAACCTGTTGTTGTAGTTCAGCGATTCGAATAAAAATAGTACCGAAACTAATTGCAACGGTGACTCAATAAATATCTCTCATTGGTCTGAGAATCATTGGATTTGATAAAGTTGATCATTCTGGAACAAGTGACAATTAGATGAATCCTTTTGAGGAGGATTTTCTCTATTCGATGAACCCTTGAATGAGTACACTACGAACTGAGGCTTATGTATTATTCAGTTCGGCTCGCTTATGAGAAACAGAATAAAACTCATCTTTTTCTTGGCTCAGTGAGTACATGTCATTCTAAAAGTATAAGCTTCATTAGTGGTAGTCATCTTGGCTGGTTGGCACACTAGGTTCTTTGAATAATCTATATTTCAACATTTCTAACTCGTATAATGTTGTTGGTACTTGATGATTTGCCTCGATTATATGTATATGAAATGTCGTTACTTGCAAAGGTTTATACAGAATTTCATAATACTTGTAAAAAAAAACAATCTATTTATAAATCTGTGTTGCATTGAATACGAGGAACGGTCAATAAGATGAGCATACCTTGCTTTGGACTAGTAAAACAAACTACTAGTACACCGATGACCATAGATATCATTGCAAACATAGGAAATGCAAAGTGAGGATTGGTTATTACATTCTGTATTAGTCGTAGATAAATCTTCCTAAAAACGAACAACATCGATCGTATTTGTCATCAAAATCAAATTTTATACATTTTTTGTCGAGTGGTGTATTGTTTTTTCCGACCAATGGTATTGTTATGATGGTTTCTTCTATTATTTGCAGTTGAAGTAGAACATTTATTCATGTGTTCATTGATGGGAACACTTTCTTTTAAAGATACAAAGTTGTTCGGTTGAGCGTTGTCATCCATAGGAGCAATTTCAATCTACGAAGAGGGAAAAATCAAAGAAGAATACATTCCTTCGATGAATATGTACCCAGGTCAAGAGGAGATAACCGGATTCTATCAGATGTGTATTAATCCGATGGATTCTGATGGCTGAATCCGACATGTTTCCGATCGTCGTAATTCGATGGGTCTCAGTTGTTATCGTTAACTTGCGACTTATGACGATCATCGTATCTGATAGGATTCAGTTATCGAAATTTAGTTGATTCCCTTCGTATTCAGGATCAAAGTCCTCGGATATTTTTTCTAAAGGAGCTGCTTAATTTGTCCTAACACTTTGTAAATATCGTATGTAATTGTAATTATTTTCTTCTGTTTCATCAGAATACCTGTCTGAGTCAATGGAGTCTTTACAGAAGTTTGTCTTATGTTAGAGTGAGTCTTACTAAATTTAGACCAATTCAATATCTTTAAGAAGGATAAGTTTCCTTCATTGAAATTATCAATATTTCTCACTCTTGTTTAGCCCTGTGACTGGTCTCAATTAGTAGCCAGCTTTTCTGAAAAGTTCAGGCACTGTTCATCAGTTCATGTGAGAGTTAGAAGAACTGTAATTGATCACCAGGTTTTTTCTTAGGTATTTGGAACCATACATAGTTCTATTTTAAAGAATAGAATTACTTCGGTATCTAGTTCTCAAAAGAAGTATCAGCTCTAAGAACTATGAGCTGCCACAGGCCTATTTCTATTTAGGTTCTATCAACAGCTCTAAGAACGATAAGTTTGATTAATTTAAATCAATTATTATCTATTATTCTGTTTTAAGGCGATTCAATATAATGTGTAACGGTTAGTTTGATTGATTTTTATTAATTATTTTGTTTTATTTCGTCTGGTTCGTTGAGGAACCAGCAGTGGATGAGAAAGAAATCGTGATTCGATGGTGATTTTGATCTATATCGCTGATGAGACTGATTATATGTGGAAAATTCGTTTCTAGAACGATATCTGGCCTCCTTTTACTGTTAGATCTTTATTAAGGAACAATGAAAATAGAATTAGAATGTTTAACTCTGGCTTCATTTCTAGAATTATTCCATGTATAAAAATGCGAAAATACTAGTTGATAGGATATGCATAAATTTACAATCCTGTTAAGCCCCCCCCCCCCCGCCCCCTTCCATATTTAAAATTTTCGTCAGAACGCTACAAAACAAGACAAATACATTTTCGAGTTCCTTGAAGTGTGTACGTTACAGATCAATACAATTTTCAGATGTTTTTTCTGAAAAAAGTAGATTTTCGATAAAAAAATTTGACCTCGCCCTACAAAAAAACTCGATATTTTTAACGTACATATTTTTTCTTTACCAGATTGTGGATGATGTAAAACTGCATATATTCTGAATTTTTTTCGGTTAACAGACGTATCTTGACGGCGTAATGGCTTTCACAAGTTGTATATCTTGGTAGACCACCTGAGAGTATAGGATTATTAAAATTGGTTCAAAATAAAGCTTTCTAACTGATATTGCTGTAGTTCGATAGAGTAACCCAAGTTGTAGATACCTTGAAATTTTTACAATGATTGAATGCTTACTGACAGAGAAACGAGCATTTTCCCATTACAGTGCATTTTCACTACTAAAATGTATTTTTTTAAGATCTCGCCTGGGATTTCAAAACTTTAGGCCATTATAATTAGAAAAATGTTATTACAGAAAGATGCTCCATAAATTCTGCATATACTCAGTTGGTTAGAAGTTTCGTTTTGAGAAGAATATATGGAAAAAAATCGATCTTTTCGCCATCTGTAGAAATATGCTACGAATTCGAGTTGTATTTTACAAGCTTTGTTATGAGGATTTTATTTACCAGTTAAATGCATGTGATATTCGGAATCAGGATAAAAAACTGAGGCGAATAACATATATTTTAGGGAAAATATTTTCCATCCGAATAAAACCCTGAGGGGGGACACAGGTAAAATTAGCTAAAAAGAGCTGAGGGGGAGTCCAAGTCATTTTTTGGAATGGAAAATATTTTTCACTAAAACATGTTATTCTACTCGTTCGTAAATAAAATTCTGGTAGCAAAACTTCATTTAACAGAATGAAAGAGTTCGCAAATTTTATTGTACGTTGATGACATAAGGTAATCACAAGAATATAGATATAGATGACCCGATATACAACATTATGCAAAGCATCATTGATTATTTGATGAACTTTCATGAGTAGTTTTAAATAATACATTCGATGCCTGAATTTATATCATATTATATTTTATTGTTGCTTAAAAAATATTTTACGAAATTTGTTGCAAAATTTTGTCAAAATAGGAGTTTTAAAAAGCATTTGCAACAATTTTCTATAATATCAAAGAACGACCTCAGATGTTTTATTTTTGTTTGAAAGCTAACACTTCCAGTGAGGGCCTCTCGTGGTTGCTTTTTTCAAAAAGATTTTAGATGATGAAAAAATGCTTTACTTCTAACAAAATTTAGGTGTTTTATTGGATTTCTAGAAATCTTTTAACTGCATGTAGGCCTAAGAACAGAAAAAGTAAGAAATTCGAAAAAAGGGCCACAAGGGGCTCTAGTCCCAAGCGTCGTGTGCAAAATTTAAAAAAAGAATAGAATTTTGAAATGACTTTGATAGAATTTCGTTGTAAATGCGACAACCCCTAAAATACGGTTTATGCATACATTGAAATTATCATAACTTCTGTAAACAAAGATATAGAACGCTGAAATTTGTTTTACATGCATGACTGACTAACACTAACGTTCGTACAAAATTTCAACATCATCCCATGTTCCACTATGGCAATTGATTTTTGAAGGGGGGCGGGGGCCTTAAAGATCCCATCTGATCCGGTTGGTTTCCTTTATTTTTATTGCATGATTCGATATGATTCCTTCAGGTCCATTTGCCGGAACTTATCAGATCTGACGGGATCCTTTCCCAATCAAATGTTTGTCGAATTCCGAGTCAGTGGATCTAGGGCTCGTTCCGATAGAATCCGATTGGATCGAGCCAAGAAGTGACCAGTTCCGACATAATCCGACAAAATATTGTATCGGATCCGACAACATTCATTGATCAGAACTCTCGACCTAGGTAGTTTATTTCAAATATCCACGAGTTTCTAGAAAAAATTGCTGTCATTATAGGTTTACTTGATCTGATCAGATCATTCGTCATATACGTGTACAATTTTCTTGCTCAATTTAAGCAATTAACATACTATTAAAATAATATGCTAATCTAATGAGAATATTGGCGATTATTCTTCAATTGACTAAAATATCGCTACAGCTATTCTTTCAAATTCTTCTTTCCCAAGGACGATAATTTATTTTAAGAAATAAGGAATCTCTGGAAATTACGATACACTGCTTTCTCTATGTTCAGTTTTACCGCACGGATTCTTAACGGTCAACTATCTCGAATGCCTTTTCTATTTCTATTTTTTAAAACATTCGATAGTATTTCTACACAGATCATTCAGCTTTGTCCCTGGCGGTAGAATCATCATCTTTAGGAGATTTACCTGAAAAAATATACTGTCAATAGGTTTCAACATAATACAATTACATAAAATATAATCTGTCCTCTTGTTCGTGTTTAACAAAACCATCGTACAAATGTATCAAACTGAGAGTTTATGGTTTTTTTTGCAGAGTTTTGAAATATTTCTATTGGAAGTATAGAAGCATAGAGAACTTTTTCTTCGTTAAAATCTATTTGATATCACGTGGACTTTTTAATTCAGTGCGTGAATATGTTCCACCCGAGTCGATTCCAGTTTTCTCAACTTTATTTGCATTATAGTGCATGAACTATTCGTTTGAGGTGAGAAAATTATATGAGCTAATAATATTTCGACTATCTATACGTCCCTGTGATTAGTTGATCTATAGTGATTTGTATTGTTTAACTGTTTTCGTGTTATTAGGATTATTTTGGATAGCATATCCAATGGCATTAGTGCATTCATGACACCAAATGATAGAGTTTGTTGCTACGTTGCTGCTTATGAGTTGTATCATTCGTATCTGTTTGCTCAAAAATATTGTATCATATCAATTGATCTAACCGATAGAAGCCTTATGTCATCATCAACGACAGCAACAATTAGTTTCGTTTACGTGCATAGCGACTACTATTTTACTCTTGTCTTGAAAATTTGCCAATCATTGTCAAATTGTTCATTGTAGTATTACTTCTCTTTACGTTGGATATTGTTATTGACATTAGTTCTCTCGACAAACAAGAAGTCAAATTAAATTAATAATTTTTGTAGAATCCAATAAACAAGATTATTTTCCTGAGCATCAATGCGACGGATAAAATGATCAGGTACGTTACTCAAAAGAAATTGAATTTCAGTTACCAACTCAAACATTCGACTTATTTATAACCAAAGTATGATGGAGTGCAGAAAATGTAGAACTCAATACACCAAGAGAAAAGTAAGTTTGGAACAAAATCATCTGTGTACTTCTTCAATATCAGCCAAAACTTGAAGGTAAAATGTTAGATCAAATACAGTGATTACTTTTGGAAATGGCATTTTTACTACAAATTTTCACTATGAGATATTATTATGTGACCAGTAATCACATACCACCTCATTTTGATGAACAAAATGTTTTCACGATCGCTGCGAGCCCGCGTATTTTGATCTTTTACTCGCATGAAATAGATCGCTCCCCCTTATTTTATCAAGTTCTAATTCACACTATTCATGTAACTGTAGTCTTTTTCACCAATCGCATCTATTCTAAAACAAAATTCTAACCCTCTCTCCCTCATAATAGAAGACTCAGGGATTTCTATTGACACGTGGTTTAAGTGTTTGCACACTGCGAAAACTATATTGCAAATAAAATCTATATACATAAAGTTTCATAAATTCAATGTTTTTAATTTTATACTAATATGTTTCTCTTTTAAGTATCTTATCTAAGACAACGTCAAAGCATTTTTTTCGCCATACTTCAACAAGTATCGATTCTAATTATAAGTATTTCTTCTTGTTATGATATGACTTCGGAAAATCTATTGTTTTAATATTTTCAAAGGCTTGTTCTGTCTCTTTTATGTACTGAGAGCATTCTTTTATCAACGGATAGTTTATAGAGCACAAGGTGTTATGTTACCAAATGTGTGATGTTCAAAGGATCATTACTTGAGCTCTTGTTTGCCGACGATCGAGCAGTATTTCTGCTTTTTAAGAATGTTCTTTGGAAATTGATATCTTATGAATTCCGACCACTAGTTATGGATTTCGTTTACTGCTCTGTTTAGGAGTAAGAGGTAGAAAACATAATATTTATAAAACTACACCGACATTAATTTCACAGTCCACTTTCCTAACGTAACATTGGTATAATAATTTAAAAATGATTTTGTCTCGGGACATGTCTTTTCCGCAATCTCTATGAAAAAAATGGAACTTCTGATTCCGTAGCTTCAAAGATGAAAAGACTTTTGATGATTGATTCATGCCTATGCTGGCGTACATTCAGAGATATTGCTTCCTTTGAGATGTTCAAGGCGTGACTATTAAAGTGAGATTCTACTTCGTTTAAATTCTCCTGTTCGAACTGAATCTTTAATTGGATGAATTCTTTTCTTTTCAACAATGACTAAATAGTTGCTATAGAAAGAAAGAGCAAAATCAAAATTAATATTCTAAGGATCATTGAATTTTCCCTATGTTCTTAATGCAGATTTTGTGACATGTAGAAGACTTAATCAATATGGAATTTTTATAATTCCGCACCAATATCTGCATTTTTGTGTTTTTCTAATAAGCGTGAGTGATTTCTGGTCACAGTTCCATCTAAAGCGATCAAACGAGTTTTTCGAAATTTATAATCTGTGCTGTCCTAGTCAGATTATTCACTTACTTTAGATTTAATGAATAGGGGATGAACCATCACTGATGATTCAAGGACATGTCTTAGGCAAAATCTAAAATCATGGCCGTGAGAATCAGTGTTTACTATCACACTCAATAGGGTGATTTTTATTAATCAAATGCTATAAATTCTGTTGTATTATATAGACTAAATAAACTGGAGAATGCTTGCCAAACCATTAATTACAGAGCAAAAGCATGTGGTACAAGAAGGTGAGAATGTCTCGAACAATATTGCTTTTTAAGTGACAATCTATACAAGCTATTATCTAACAAAGTAAACGAGCATTTGGTATGTTGCCTGGTGCACTTAAAATACTAGATGTATTACCATCCTACTGTTGGTTTCAAACGCCTGAAAAAAGCTTCAAAGAGTTCCTAGTTCTGAAACAAATTCTGTGTTTCTTTACGTTTTCATACGAATTGTATGAAACCTAGTGAAAAAATTCGTGGGCGCTTGACTCATCTTTTGAAGATGTTTTTGCTTTTTGCAAAACAGTTTAAACGGTTTAGATTTTGTTTCAACACAAGCTCCGCACATGTTATCTTTTATTTCTGTGTTGGATTCTTCCTGATTTGGTAAACTACTGGTCATTAGAATACAAAACTAATAATCATCGCAATGTACTAATGATAAATTTTTCATGACTAGAATGGTTTTTAACGATTTTCAATGAAAAATAGTTGTAATTATGTAACACTGGCCTTATTCCACTGGTTCGAATAATTCTCATTTTCATAACTGCAAGGATTGTAAATATAATTGATGGAAACTTCTCCACCTAATCCTTTCACTTAGCACTGCAACCAAGGTCGTGAATTTCTTGAAAAAATAAGTCAAAGACAATTAAAGACGTTCGTGAAAACTATGAATAAAAAAAGAGAGTGTATATGAGTGATTTCAGATGTAAGACGATTTGCTAAAATGTCTACTACGTGAATTGCTTAATAATCTGTATTCTGCGGTGGCTTTGTCATCTACCAGAATGCAATCTGTCAAGATTTGATTACATGTAGCAGTAGCAAAGATATCAATGTCCAATGACGCTAACAGTTATTTCCTCTTTAAAATGATGACAATTATCGCTCAATCAACACTGTCATCTAGTATATCATTGCTAGATGACTTTTGAGTAGGGGTGTCAGTGTTCCCGTTCCTTGGGAACGGGAGCGCATCTCGAATTTCATTTTAAGCATTATTTCGATACAGCGACAGTGGAATATATTATTTCTCACGATTTTATGGATTTGTGTAACGCGTTCCCCGTTCTTGGGAACGGAACACCAAAGTGACACCCGTACTTTTGAGAGAAACATCTGTTTTGTACACCTATGCTTTATTTCAAGTTTTCTATGTAGGTATGGACTTGTTTTCAAGTGTTACGTGTTTCGCACCTCAATTGGTTGAGACTTCATCGTTCACTTTCGCGTTGGTGATTGAGTTTTAGTAAAGTGGGAAGTCGTTGTTGTTAAGAATGGCTGGTAGTAGAAGAGAAACAGCTGCTAAATGAAACAAAAATGCCAAACATTATCATATTTTAAATTAACGAACTAAAACATTGTCTTTCTCTATGATACACACTCTATAAACATCTATGTATAACCAGACTATAAAATGAGTTAAAGCGGGTAGTAATCAAAACAAACTTCGTTCGTGCACTCGAGACAAAATCTTTTTACAAGCCGTTTTTAATATTCGTAGGCAACAAAACATTTCTGCAGATAAAATACCTAATGTTGAAAATTGAAAAATACTTTTTCGGGGTGTACCATAAAATGGTCCAAAATTTCAACTGAAATTAGAAAGTTTGATGTCTTCTCCCAGAATCTTCTTCTTGCTTATAGAATCTAAATAGCAGTCACAGTTAATAGTTCTTCCTATAAGCCCAGAGGAAGATCCTTATTTTGTGGAACTCGCATATGTTTTCGAAGAAAATAGTGAGTGGAAGTTTAAGAGTGAGAATTTTGATGCTCCCCACCCTGTCCATTACAGATAAGGTCACTGACTCCAGACGCTCCTAAGAGAGTTCAAGTCCGCCCCCCCCCCCCCCCCCGAAGGGCGGTAACCATGCCCCCCTCGCTCATTACATACCATAGAAACCAGCATTCTATTATCGTCATATATCAGAACATTATTTGCTGCTTCTTCCAATGTTTTTAAGAAAAATGAACAACGAAAAATGGAAACTAACGAGTGAATAGCAACAATGAAAATGAAAAATAGAGTGCCTATCAGAGAAAGACGATGCGAAACAATTCGTCATATTACATTTTCTGTGTTTTCTATTAGCATATGAAGCTATAGATATGTTAGTTCCACTTTTTAGTCCTGACGGGGCTGCGCTAACTAGCTTTTAAGTTCACGATTGAACCAATCTTTTTAATGTGTTTATCATGAAGTTCTCTGTTGAATGGTAAGGAAGACGTCACCAATACCAAGGTCGAGAAGTAGGGACTGATTCCGATAGAAAAACACCGAATCGTGGAAGCAACATTCCGGCCAGAAATTTTTGTGCCATTTTTCCAGTAGATTCCAAACAAATCCTATTCTTCACTACAGGAACTGGTAGGAAATCATCAGGGAGAATGCTGGAGCGCTGCTTCATTGTTTCGGTGTTTTCCTGGATGAAACGGAGATATTACCACGCTTTTCTTACGGGTTCCTGCAGTAGCCGGAATGACCGACCAGGGTCTCTTATCCTTCAGCAGACATGAGTCGGTGGGACTATGACGTCCAATATGTGCAGCTGTCAGAACTGTCTCGAATAATAAATCTTACAGCTTATTTTGATTCTTCGATCAAGTTTTATTTTAGTAAAAATCAGCTTGAATAAAGTTTTTAAATAAGTGAGTTTCGTGTGCAATGTAATTAATTGTAAGAAAAACAATTTTGGTTACCAATCTGGTAAAGAAGCAGAGTGAATTAAGCAATGCCTGATGCATAAAAACTCATAAGACGACCACTAGAACCTGAGATCAGCAAAAAACTTAAAAACTAATATTGATCTTGGTCTTTCTTTATGAAAAAAAATGTGTCTACACAAACAGAGCTTTCAATAAATACTACAGTCAACTTCAAACATCAATGTTTAAAATAGAAGATGGTGAAGGTTATAGACACTGTAGCGTGTACTTTTCTCGGAGTACAGCTAATTACTTCGAAATTCAGTACTTTTAGGCTTTTGGCCAAAAGGTCTTCATTCTTAGAAAAATCTAATTCCCATAAAACTAGTCTATAGTATGTGAGATCAGTCTGTCCTTCATTCGCATCATGCGTCTGCCCTGAAAGCACTATATAAAGTTTTCTTTCGTTCTATTTATAGTAGTAACTGATATTTAGACTAAAATACTTTGTATTCGATGAAATCAATCGAGTTTTATATATTCTTCTAACAGTTTGCAACACGTTGAAATTTGATTCAATATTTACAATCGTTGTCAATCAAATGAAAGTGGCTCAAACGGAAATTTACTGATTAAGACTCAATAGATAAACAAGATTTAAGTCGGATTACTATTGTAATAATCACGGGTAGTCAATAAAACAGGTAATAATTCAACAGATTTCTTAAATTCAATAGATTTCAGCTGGGTTTTCTACAAAGTGTGGAGCGTTTTCTGAGCATTGATGTTTTTAATTTTATACTAAAAAATAGTAATTACTTTTCTAGTAATATTTTTCACTGGAATGGATGATTCCCTAATGCTCATCTATAAGAAAGTTAATGACCTTGAATCATAATTGGAAAAAGTGGTAGCCGACAGTGCCACACTGAAACAAACAGGGTTTCGAATTCATTGCAAAATTCGAAACCCTTTCAAAGGTTTTGCACATTTATACGAAATCATCAAAAAGGCTTATCAAACTACTAGGAATCTTTTTCATGGGTTTCGTAATTTTGCCCGAAACCTTTGAGAGAGTTTTGATTTCTGTAACGAGTTCGGAACCTTTTTAGGTTTCGTAGCTTCCACGAAACCTTTCTCGTTTCGGTAATGTGACCATTTTTGTTTTCAGTGTAAGTTATAGTTTTGGTAGCAGCCAAGGCACATAATTTTACTAGAGCTGCAAACAGCGACTCACTAGGAAGTGAGTTTTAATTCAACTGTTGCTTACAAGACGAAAGAGTAGTACTCAACGTATTGCTAACAGTGTTTTACTCCCCTTCGATGTAATATTATCAGTCACGGAGAAAATTGCTATTCTTCCATAACAATTGATAAATCAATATTTACAGTGGAGGCAAAGAAGAGACTTTAAAGAATTGCTAACGCTTATCATTATCCGTGGTTCATATTTATATGAAACTTTAAAGCTAGTTCCTTTAAATTTTACCAAGTGATTGATAATGAATTCAGCTTTGGAAATAACCATACATTACATTTCAAGCATGAGAAACCTGGCTTATGTGTACCCGTGCACACAACAAAAAACGTACACTGAATAATGAACAGAAAAAACGTTTGTAACTGGGTGTAAAAGAAAAGAACGTTTTATGTCATGCTAAAAAATCATTAGCACTTCTTTGAATAAGTTTCTGAATTTCTAACATCGGTATACCAGATTGCAAATTTAAAAATAAAATATTTTCTTGTGCAGATTTTTCGATTAGAAGTGTGCAATTCAAAACTACACTCATCTGTGTGCGATGTATACAATTCTACTTCTAAAATCTAGAGTATTGCAATCTTTCGAGAAATTTTTCCTATACATTATTATTTTCCAAAGAGTAATCAACTGAATATTCCTCAGAACTGGACTACACATTAATCAAGTGTTCTCTGCAGCAAACTGATAATATCATCAACAAGCAGCTACTTACTGAAATCTACCGGTCGAAAAATGCATTCTTTTATATCTGAAATATGTGCGAATGAACCATGCCTACTTGGAAAAAAGCTAGTTAGCGCAGCCCCGTTGGGGCTAAAATGTGGAACTCACATAT
>OENT01001734.1:0-15227 GCA_900239685.1 Rotaria macrura | reverse complement strand
TGTAACCAGGGGGGGCGTGTGTAACCAGGGGGGGCGTCTGTTACCAGGGGGGCGTTTGTAACTATGAACTATGTCTGTAATGGAGGGGGTGGGGGGGGAGCATCAAAATTCTCACTCTTAAACTTCCACTCACTATTTTCTTCGAAAACATATGTGAGTTCCACAAAATGATTGTCTTGTCAGTACGTGAACCTCTATTCTATTCTCAAATTCTTACAGTGCGGCAGAACTATCTACAGGCACAATACTCTGAGGTGATTCAAATGAATCAGCAGCGTAGACAAACGCACAGCCACATATCAAGAGATAGGCAAAGCTAAAGAAATGCTTTGTAGAATTGTAGATGTGCAAGAACATATAAATCTTCCAAACCTCCAAGGAAATAGAACAACATACGCGCTTCTAATCTTCAAGTGCTCGTAATACAGGAGGGTATTGGTGTGAATGTGAATCTAAATAAACAGGTGCAATGTCTGTGAACTTAACAATTAAAAATACAAGAAATTAAAAGTCGATTCTAGAAGTAACTATATCGTCACTACTAACCCACTACATACCTACACACTTTGATGGATGGTACGGGCCACTGAAACGAATGCTTCAGCCAGTACTGACACACTTTATCTAAGCCTTGATGGGTGAGGACCGGAACGACTAACCAAAGAGCATCAAAATACAGCATCTCTGTGAGATGCAACTTTATACCAGCCAAACTCCACTTTCAGCAGGAACGAACAGAACTTCATGCAAGCCTTGTGCTGCATGGTGGCATGAAGAACCCTTCAAAAACTGTTACGACGCAGAGCATCCGTCATTGCGTTTATGAAGAGGACGAACTAAACTTTAGTAGATAAATACATTCTATCATCTAAATGCTTTAATTTCATTGTGCTAGAATCTTAATGGCTCTGGTCCATCTCGAAAAACATTTGATTGATTAATTTTTTACTATATAATAACAATAATAAACTAATCGATCCCACTGGCTTATCGCTCGTTAGACTTCATGCAAGTAATGAAAACCGGAATAATTTAAAATTTATACATTTACTAAAAAACACGTATTCAAAGGAACGATCAATACACATATATACTATAAAAAATTAAATTCTTCGCCTAAAAATTACTTTTCAATCTATGATACTTTTAAAGCCTATAATTACCTTTTCTTTAAGCCAACCCTCCCCTTCCCCCTGAAAAAAGGTCAATTATCGTCCGAAAATCAAAAATTGAATTTTTATCATGGGATGATAGCCCGTCTTCCGCTCTTTCAGAATCACTAAAGGGTTTCCCCTAAACCCCTTTTTTTGCCGACGATTTTGTTGCATGGGGGTCCACATAAAATGCAATTCTTTCAAAAAAAAGAAAGTTCAATTATTCATATAAAATAAACAATTCTAATGACCTTTCATATTTTTGATTAGTGTATACAGAATAAGATAAAGTGTTTACCAGCTGCTGGTAATGCTTTATTTAAAAAAATATCACAAAAAATTGTTACATTAAAATATCCATATATTAACGTTGTCTTTTCCGTCTGTTCTATGAGAACTACATATACTTCAGATATGCCACTTTATTGTATGTAACAATATGAAATCATTATGATGAACACAACGATTAGAAAATCAAACAGAATAGGATAATTTTTAGTTAATGCTGCCAGTACGTTTCGAAGAAAGAAGGAAGTAAATCAGTCTACAGTGTCAAACTATTGTTTAAATTGACTGTTCAAGAGTCAATATAGCGTCCAAAGTTCACTAAAAATAAAGTTACGTAGGCTAGTCTTAATCAATTTCTTCGAAAAAATAACGAAAATTGATAAAAGATTGATAAAACAACAAAACAATATTTCGAAAGAATGTTTTTCGTTTTTCCTCAATTGTCACTTTCTCAATCGCGCATGCAAGATTTCTCGTTCCCTAATCGTGCAATGCATTTATATTCTTTTTTGTTTGAAAGAGCATGTTACGGCGCAGGGCATGACATCATCCTTTTTTTTGATCGAGGCTTTTTTTATTTTTTATACAGTCATTTAAATAGTTTGACTAACATTTTTGAGTGATTTTGCAGACGTTGAAGATGTAATGCCTTTTTTTCACCTAAAACAGACTAATTTAAAAAAAAGGGCGATGTCTTGCCCTACATCTGTACTTGCTCTTTCAAAAAAAAATATGCATACATTGGGCGGGCCCGTACAGAGAAATCTTGCATGCCAAAACAGCTATTTTTGAACTTTGTTCCATTAATATCTCCCTCTATTTTCAACATTTTTAGCTGAAATTTTTATCGTAGCTTCTCCATTTCAGGTCTAATAAGTTCCCTAAATTTCAGGCTATTTGGATACTCCTGGGCCAAAATCGACTTTTGAGGACGGCGAGGCCTTAACTCAATCCTATGTTTAAAGCTATTTTCTACTTATAAGGGCATGAGAGTAATCAATCCTATCTACGTTACATCAAAGTTCACCAGTATCCACCAGGTTTTACTAAGGTCAACTAGGGTCTACCAGAGTTTACTCGATATAAAATCGGCACAAGAACTCCGTTCGGGAACACCAACACTTGTGCTACTTTCTCGATCCAGCTAGATCACGCTAAATCGCTCCCGACTCTATAGACCCTAATAGCAATATTGGTAGAAAGTGATCCAAAGTGGATTATTTTGTAATTCATTCGCGTCATCCAGTGGTCCCTTAGACTCAATCGCTGATTGGACACACGAGTGGTTGAGCTTTTTCATCGTCTTCTTTTTACAGACCATTGTGTCTGCACCGCGATTGGCGAACGGTCACCCATTTTGAGACTTGTGGCCAACATAAACGTCATTGTGTGGTGATCTGTATATTGGCAATATTGTTTATTACGAATTGATTACCGATGCAATCAATGGATTACCGAATAGATCATTAGAGACATATAACCGTGAGTGGCTTTCCGATCGTCACTCTACGGCTCCTAATACTGAGGTTCTAACACGGTCTTTGGCGAAAATGTGGTCAATTACAAGACGATGGTTTTATTATTACAGGAATACTATTGACTGATGGCTATATTAAAAAAACACTCGATTGACTGATCTTCAGATGGTTGAAATCCGATAAGTCTCTCTGCCCGACGAAAATGACGCAGAGTGAGCGATGCGCCAAGTTTCGTAGTCAATACTTATGCTTTCGAGCTGGGAACAAAAACTAAACCGTTGTTTATTCCGATCTTATTAGTAGAGGGTATCGGGAAAACTTTCTAAATACAAATATAGATATAAAAATATCTACAGTGGAAAGTATATCTATTTCAAGGGTAGTAGATGGAGAGGAATACATCATTCTTTGCTGTGGATTTATAATCGAACTCGAATTTGGCTGCTACTGCCAACTTCAGTCCTACCCATTGGACTGGGTGCTTATCACTGACGGTTATAATAGTGAAGCGAGCTCATATGTGACCAGGTATTATTTGAATAGTAGGAACTACATAAAGTATTAAAGTCGTAGTTACCGTGAAAGGATTTTCGACGATGATACAAGCCGAGAAAAAAAGATTGAATACACTTGCTATGCTTTCGAATTAAAATATAAGACTGAAGAAAACGTAATATGTGCACTCCTATTATATCCTTTCGCATCAGAAATCATTGATGCATACACAGTTTTGCCTTCATAATAGTAAAACAAGCAAGCAGTTAGAAAGAAGAGATAAAAAAGAAAGCATTTATACAGCCAATACCTGCGCTCAATGCACGCAGAACGAGAAAACATTGATAACGACCAGATGCCTCTGTTACCTTAACGAGCCATGTGCAGGTAGTAATACAATATAGCGAGTAGTCGGACATTTTTTCTGGTTTCTAACATATTCCAACGGAAGTTTGATAATAACTTCCATTCTAAGCTTCAATTGGGGATAGGATAAAAGATTAATCCAGTGGGATATTCAATTTAATTTTTGTTTATAATATATTTGAATAAAACATGGCATTCTTAGACATAACAGGAATTAATCTAAGTTCTCGCTCCTACTATTTATTGAGGGTTGTTCTAAGATCGTGTATCCACTCCCGGATCATCTTGATGCGTCCTTTTTTGTAAAAATCTGATGAATCTCAGAAAGGAAATATGATTTCTTTTCTGCGCTCAAACTCAGTATGTAGTCATGTAGCTTCAGAACAGTTCCTTGAGAAGCGATTACGACTGCAAATGTCTTTGTATGCTCAAATGAACAATAAATTAGTATCCGAAAAATGAAAAAGGAAAAAAGTGAGGTAAAAAAGTCGACTTTATTTTCAAGTATAATGCAGTTCTAAAACACTACTGTTGTTCTAATTACTTTTTTAATATTGTGGAGAATAGAAGAAAATTAAGCTAATTTTTCTTCTATTTATTAAAATAGATCTTATTTGGAAAGCGAACAATGAAAAAAGATTTGATTAATGTGAGAGTTTCGTAATGTAATCGAAAAGGTATAGAATTTTATTTTTGACATTATTTAAATCTCTTGTTTATGTTGTCTTACAATGAATTTAACAACTAATTTTAATTTAAATTTATAATTGTGACGTTTCCTATCTCGATGAGATACTTTACGCATAAAATCAAGACAAATATACATAAGAACAACAAACAAAATTTCTTTTTCTTTCCTTTGTTATTAGTCATACTTTGATAGTGATACAGAAAACAAGGTGATAATAGTGACAACTAGATAGTAAACCAATCCGTTTTTCCATGCCGCTATCGCTGTCCTATGTTTCGTTAATTCGTATTTCTTTTGAATTTTTATTTATTATAATTTTCTTGAAGAGATGGAATTTTTCTTTTTATCTGTTCTCTTGTTTTATATATACGGGTGTCTATACTTCATTGATATCAGCAATGGTATTTATTGATTTTTTTGTGTGTATGTGGTGTGGTTGTGTGGTTGTGCGTGTCGGGTGTGTATGTGGACGTGTGGGTGTAGTAAGAAGCAGGCCTCGAAATCGGGTCACTTTTCCTTGGCTCGGCCCAGCCCACAGCGGACCTTCAGTTAATAAATCCGTCCTGCCTGGTTTAATTTATATCTGGCTCAGTCTGGCTTGCCCAACTGATTAGCAATTCCCACAGGACCCAGCCCTGCCCAAGCAAGCGACTACTAGAAATAATTTTTCTGTTCAGATGAACTCATTCAAGAAAAAAGAATCATTCAGCATTCATACCACGAATAATTTAGAACATTATGAAAAGATAAAATTATTGTAATCCTCGATTCAAGATGAAAAGTTTTATTAATTGACTTTTTCAAGTCGCAAACAATGTATGTATGAGTGAATCGTAAGTTTTCTTTACAATTGACAAAAAAAAATGAAAGTGCTCCGAGAGAAAATCCGATTCGTACATTTTGTTCTTTATCATTCAGTGAATCTGTAGTAAAAATTTCCGCGCTACCCGACTCGTCCTTGTCGAGATATTCGAACATCAAGTTCGGGTTTTCAACAAAAAACCTTTCTAAAAGAAATTGCTCCGAATATGCGTTGAAAGCCCATATATGAGGCATCATTAGACAGATCTGATGTGGTCTAATCTGATGGTACTCACAGCAATTGGAGTGCGTAAAAATGGAAAAACCAGAAAAATGTCCAAATACGCATTTTTCCGAATAAAACCTCATAAAAAAGCCGATGCTTCTGAGGCTACGTGCCTGATAAGTTCTCTCATTACAATGTTTTTTCTTGTTGTAGATTTCATCTACAGAACATATAAAGCTACAGCACAAAGTACCGGCTCTTGAAAATTTAAAAAGAAGCCTTACATTTTGATATAGCGAAAAGAAAGCGTATTAATTAAGACTTTAGCCCCAAAATCTGATGATCTGCCAGAAATAGCTTCCAAATAGCTCAAAAAGAAATGAATCGGACTCAGTACGTGTTCATGAGTCGAAAAGTCTATGACTGTAATGCTTTCCGTCGAAATCAACTTAAAAATATATAAGCAAAAATCGGGTTCACAAAAAAAACTGGGTCTAAATTCTGAGGTATATTGTAAAACGCACCCTAAAAGTAAGCGAAGCAGAGAACTAGTTGATGGTATTCTTGTTCAGTTTTTCACGCTGCATCTTTCTATGACAGCCCGACTAATTTTCTTTCAGTAGTTGAGGAATAAAAGACAAAACAATTCTGAAAAACTGGATCTACTGTTACTATGTAATTAAAGTTTTTTGGTCTTCTGGCCTAATCAAAAAACGTTTACCACAACTATTTTTAGATAGTTTTATCGTATTTTTTACGCTCTATCTTTTACTGGTTTTGATTTTTTTTATAAGTATGTTCCTCATCCCCTCTAGGATCGTTTTAAACTGGGTCTACACTTTGTCTGTAAATCTGTTTTCGTCAAATAGAACCAAAAAAACAAACAAAAGTGAGTCACATGGGTGGATAGAGAATTAAATTCTGCACAAAATTTGCTATTCATCTATTTTATTTTTCTTCTTTTGTTCCTCCAAAAGTTTCGTTTTCTATCGATGACTCATCGAAAAAAATTGTTTTTTTTGACTTCTTCCTCTTATATCTCAGCCAGACGATGAGATATGGCGTTGAAATTTTTTGTGGTAGTGGGAGATAAATTAAGGAATGTGAAAAAAAAGATCTGAGATCGCACTATAGGAACTGGAATTACGGGGGAAAGGTTAAAAAAATGCAATTGTACAATAAAGTTACGATTCACTCATATATATAAGTTCAGAGACGGAGAAATAGAAAATTATTATTTTCGCATAGAAAGCATATTGGATTTTTTCTGAATTGCTTTTTAAATCGACCAAATAAATAAGACAATTTGAATAGTATCAGGACTTAATGATGATCTTCGTTCATTAACAAGAAGACCAGCAGGGCTAAAATGAGTTCAACAGATGCTGATGTTTCCGGAATCGAATACAATCATCTAGTTTATTTTGATAAATAATGCCAGAATATTAACAGATTCGATAACTTAAATCAAAAAAAATTCGATACAAAAATGCCTTTATTTGAGTTTTTCAAAACCACGGATCGATATTTCTGTCTCTGTCTCACTGAAGTAAAATAAGCTAGTGCCAAAATGGTCATCATCTAAAGACCTTCACTATATGCATGATTTAGTCGAACTACTCACAAGAAATTGAATGGGTCTAATTGATATCGTGTGCATCATCATGGTTTCATCATGCTACAATTTGTCTCGGAGATTTTTGACCATGATAGGTTGGTCGGAATATTGTCATTATTACTCGATTAGAAATTTGAAATGTTTGTCGTTCTTTTGTACGCATGTGTTTTGAAAAAAAAATTATTGTACAGTAAGTTACAATTATCAAATAACGAAGAGAAAGGACGAAAATCAAATCGAAAAATTTGAGCAATTTTTCAAGAAACTACTATAGTACCTTGTTGTCTTTCACTTGTTTCTACAAGAGCAGCTTTGTCACCCGTAAATTTTGGTGTAATTATTTTTTTGTGACTGCGACAGCCATCAGCAGTAAAAGAAACAGCTCGTTCGAGAAAAATTGCTATTCATTTTTTTCCATTCTTCACAATCAACTCGATAAAGAAAAACAAGTGGAGCTTCTCTTCTTTGCTACACTTATCATTTATTGGTCTGGTTGTAAGCATTATTGTAGTCTTTGGCATGCAGGGTTGATATCTCGCTCAGTCTCTTTTACTTGCCTTTTAGTAGAAAAAAAGTTTACATACGATTCTATCGACATTTTCCGTTGATTTTGACGCATCAATACGCTCCGAAACAATGCTGTCAGGGAAAAAATAAAAAGCTGCCGCTTAAAGCTTTGATTTCAATTCTAGATAGGTAATATTTATTCAGTTTTGCAATGAATGAAAATAGCAGAGATCCATATTATTTATGCGCAGCTAAAACTGTGGCATCTCACAAAAAGATGATGTCCTCAAAAAATTCATTTTTTTCCTACAATTCAACCCATCATTCGTAGTAAAAGAAATCCAAAAAACCGACTCAATACGCGTTTCTTTGTTGATACCACGTCTTATGACATCTAGAAATGAGTTTTTTCTAGTTTCATTTTGCCTCAATTTCGATTTGATCAAAGACACTTCCTGAATATTCAACATTTTACTTATGTAATGCATGAGGAAGAACCAAGGCAATAATATGGACAAAATCTGTTAAATTTCCACTTATTCCACACCAGTTACATAAGCAGAAGAGAATTTAAAAAGTATGATCATATATAGGTTGTGGTCTTGGGTACTGATTTGGTGCGTAGTTCGGATTGGGTATGGGCATAATGTGAGGTTTTGTGAATGCTTGGATGCGAGCACGCCGGTTTGGGTGTGGGTCTCACATGCAGGTTTTTTCCAGCTACACGGTCGCCCATGCACACACTGACACTCACACACCGCAAAACATCATACATAACAACTGAATGTTCTCTAATGAAATTGTTTATTTCTATTAATTGTGATCATCAATCAGCTGTTTAACAGGTAACTTCATCAATAAATAAGTAAAATGCTGTGTGCATAGTTGTACAAGGAAAGTATCGGATTACATAGACCACATATCTCAAGCAATCTCGATTTCCGATCATAAGTCTTTGAATCAGCATCGTACGCTGATTATTTTTCAAAAGTTCATTTTGTATTTTGCAACAGTTAAATTTTTCACATGTGTGTAGTTGATAAGAAGAGTTAACCACGTCCACAACCAATCTGACAAGGATTTTGAAGAAATATCAAGAACGATACCATCTATTCTAGTTCATCTATTAGCACAATCTTCCAAAAATAAAACGTTATAAGTAATCGATTGTGCACATGACAATTAGATGCTGGCGTAGCATAATTTAGTTGAAAGAAATGAGGATGGTATCTTAAAAAGATGAGTATATTAATACATATTCATACCAGGTTTATATTAGATCGATTGAGATTTTTCATTGAAATTTATTACGTTTAAATTAGGGATGCAACGAATCCAAACCCTTGGGATTTGGTGTAAATAGATTTGGATTTGTTCTCCGCTGAGATTTGAATTTGTATTTGGGATTGAGATTTGGTTTCAATGTAGCATGACTACAAAATTTGACAGATGTTACATTGAAAACAAATCCCAAATCCAAATCTAAGACCCAATCCCAAATCCAAGCCAAAGTCAAAACCCCAAATCACAAAGGTATCACTAATCCCGAATCCCAAATCTAAGCTGAAAAAAGTAATTGGGTGTTTCCGCCAGCTTCCTCCCATCGTTACATGAAAGTATTTAGATTTTGCTTCAAGTCCTTTCATCTTGTAGAGTTTTTTATTGTGATCATTTTTTGTCATAGGGTCGTAAAAGCTTTTCAGAGAAATAAGAGAGAAATCGAGGAAACACTGAAAATAAGGTGTTTTCACGAAAAATGCAGTGTTTTTCAGTTTTAAGACGATTTATCAATGAAGGATACAATCAATTGAATTACTTATTAGACAGTCGTTGAGACTGATCGAAAAGCTTCAAAAAACTTTGTTTTTGAAGTTGTTTGCTCATTCGGCTATTTCACAAGACCCCTAAAACTTCAGTTTTCAAGGTACAAACGTTTCTTGAATATAACTCTTAAACCGAATTCTGTTATATATTGGCTCATACCGTTCGATAGAGCAAGCGCTCCTCTATCGAACCATCTGAACGGTTTTCGAGGGGAGTGAGATTTGGATCGAAAAATGCAAAAATTCCAAAAATGGATGAATTTTAGCGAAAACGGGCTCGTATTTCGGCACTAACTCCTATTTAACATTGCTGAAATGAAAAAGTGATAACATATTTAGAATCAGCATAAAAAATTGAATCTAGGAAGCCTTCTTTGCAGATTCCTCAGCGCATGGGACTCGTTTTCCTTGGTCAATACTTAAATTTTCTGCCATGGGAAAACAGAAATTTTTGATAGTGAAAGTCTACTTGAAAAAACCAATCTGTANTTGATTAGATATGAATGAAAACCAACTATCCAATCGCTGAGTGCGTTCCCTTCCCTCTCAAGATGGTTTCTGCTAAAGGTTAGTATCGACCACCAGGTCTTCATCAGTCAATTTCTCATCAATCTTAAATGTTTCAACGTTGGAGACCAGAATCTCATTGTACTTGATGACATACAGAAACTATCATCCATGATTTTAAAATGGATATTTTCTTTGCTCGATTTATTACCCAATGCTATAGAATCGTTGATTGGATCGTATTATGTGGTTCATGCCTGAGTTTTGTATAAATAGTTAGTGGAGAGGATTAAAGGATAGACTGTAAATTGCGTTGGAAAAATATGAATGAAAAGAAAGCGATAAAATATCGGACACTTATCTTCAAAGGCAGTAAGATTGAATTAACATTTGCTTTTTATCATTCCGATGGAGTGGTACTCTCATCTTGTTGCCCATTTTAGTAATTCAAAGCTCGATTGTAAACCGATTCATCAAAGGGAGAACTATAGACCAAACGGTAAATCAGAAGGACTTATCAGGGAAACTTATGGTATGATCGATGAAACGCGTCAGTTTCTCACTGGTTATTGTCTTTGTTAATACCACCACGTCCCAACAGAATAGAGGGTTATCCTATATATTTTGAAGTCACCTCACAAGAGAAATTTCAGAGAGTCTAATAATACATGTAGGTCATTGTGTTTTCAGAAATCCAGTGAATGTTTTAGCTTCTACAACTTGAAAACGAAGGTTTTTTAATTAAAAAACTTGTTTTTTCTAGCGAAAAACTTATTTTCGGTATTTGAGTTCTAAAATGCCTGTTTCAATGGCAAAAACGTACTGAAAACGTTAGTTTTCATGACTAACCCGAACAAAAAAAAAAGCCCGCGATAGGGGACAACCTTCCGAGAATCGATGTAAAGTTTCTAGATAGAACGCCATGACCTTTTATTCTGAGGGAGTAGGAGGGGGGGGGACCTGTTATGAGACAAAATATCCAAAATTCAATAGAGAAAGATCTTAGCAATGAAATATCACAGTAGATTCTGGTGGAATGATGTACGTTGATGGTCAAAGTACACAAAATTGGCGTTACTTCAACTCAACAACGAACGGTTTATCCTTAACTGAGCATCAAATCAATGAAAATTTCTCTATTGTGCCACTATAACACATATTGCATTAATTGCTATTCAATTCGAGGCTACATTAATCAAACTGCGTCAGCATCAATATTATCTTGCGTGAATAGAAAAACGTCAGATGCTGACACACCTCTACATCAGCAATTGCACAAATGGATTCCGTAATTGGCTGAGATTACCGTGGCTGACATCCTTTTTTATCTAAGTTTTCTGATCTCCCTGCTAATCCAGCTTCCTCAATAATGGGTCAAGACTTAGCAAATACTAACGGTAGTCACGAAACGACTATCCCATAAAACTGACATTCGTACTCAATAAAAGAACTCTTACTGAAGAAACCAATAGCTTCCTACAGAATCTTCATTTATCACTAACTGTGATAAGGAAAAATACTTGACTTATCCTATCCCAAGTTGAAACATTTAAGATTGATGAGAAATTGACTGATGAAGACCTGGTGGTCGATACTAACCTTTAGCAGAAACCATCTTGAGAGGGAAGGGAACGCACTCAGCGACTGGATAATTGGTTTTCATTCATATCTAATCAAGTACAGATTGGTTTTTTCAAGTAGACTTTCACTATCAAAAATTTCTGTTTTCCCATGGCAGAAAATTTAAGTATTGACCAAGGAAAACGAGTCCCATGCGCTGAGGAATCTGCAAAGAAGGCTTCCTAGATTCAATTTTTTATGCTGATTCTAAATATGTTATCACTTTTTCATTTCAGCAATGTTAAATAGGAGTTAGTGCCGAAATACGAGCCCGTTTTCGCTAAAATTCATTCATTTTTCGAATTTTTGCATTTTTCGATCCAAATCTCACTCCCCTCGAAAACCGTTCAGATGGTTCGATAGAGGAGCGCTTGCTCTATCGAACGGTATGAGCCAATATATAACAGAATTCGGTTTAAGAGTTATATTCAAGAAACGTTTGTACCTTGAAAACTGAAGTTTTAGGGGTCTTGTGAAATAGCCGAATGAGCAAACAACTTCAAAAACAAAGTTTTTTGAAGCTTTTCGATCAGTCTCAACGACTGTCTAATAAGTAATTCAATTGATTGTATCCTTCATTGATAAATCGTCTTAAAACTGAAAAACACTGCATTTTTCGTGAAAACACCTTATTTTCAGTGTTTCCTCGATTTCTCTCTTATTTCTCTGAAAAGCTTTTACGACCCTATGACAAAAAATGATCACAATAAAAAACTCTACAAGATGAAAGGACTTGAAGCAAAATCTAAATACTTTCATGTAACGATGGGAGGAAGCTGGCGGAAACACCCTAATATAAAAAATCCTGTGATCCAAATGTAGACAAAATCCACAGCTAGGAACTTAGTTCTTACCATGCCCCAAATCCTGAAACCAAATCCAAATCCAAACCTCAGAAGTTTTGTGACAAATCCCAAATCCATTCAAGATTTTTTGCACCCCTAGTTTCAATGATAAATGCATCCCCAATTTACGTGTCCTGTCCAGAAATCAAATCAAATTGCAGCTTGAAATCCGGAAATTATGAAAATTGAACTACATCCAACTACTTCTGACAAGAATAAAAGCGATTTTTCATGTTTATTCGATATTAGACTTAAGCTTGAACGCTCGATCCATTTTGAAAAATGATTCACACGAGAGGATTCTGCTTGAATCTCTCACTGCTTTCAGCTCTGCCGATGTGCAATGAAAATGGCAAAGTCTCAGACAGAGACTTCCTTCGTGTTCAAGGAAGTTCTTGTGAAAGGTAAAGTATGCCTTCTATTTAGAGAATAATTATGTTTTATTCTTTTACTAACAGCGAAAATTGCACACGAATCTTTTTCTTATAATAATAAGTCACTATTTTCTTTTACATCAGTCATGATTCAACGGACGTGAATTTGTTGTCACCATTGAAAATTTCATAATAGATAGTAGAGCAAATAAACTATCATTCACAATGTTTATAATAAACCACTACTACGACATTTTAGGGTGTGGTTGGTGGTGTGGGTGTGGCTGAGTGTCAGTGTGGGGATTTCCTACTAACGAACTCACAGCCACTTGCACAACCACACCCTCTTTTGAAATCATAGAATTAGGTCAGCATATATACTCAATAAAATTTAATGATGTTATCTATTTGAACGAAACATCTTCGCCATCGTAAAATATTGCTGTTATGTCTTTATTTCTCTTATTCTCATTCTGATTCTCATCTGATATCACCGAGACAGCAACGTGATGGTATGACTACAGAACGGAACAAAAGAGTAACCTCCTCTCGCATGGAATCGAACCATGCACCTTCTGCTTTCGGGGCAGACGTATTAACCACTGTAATAGAAAGGAGTATGTATCATTCTTTCCGTCTTATGGCAGAAGGGAACACTTCTGACATAACAATTGCCGAGTTCAAAAATCAATACATCACAGTATCAAACGTATATTTCACAATTAGTAGTTATATGTATGATATATATATATATATATAAAGAGACAATTTTATTTATAGGAGTCATCGTAGACAATTCATTGCTTTGAATTTTACCACTTATTACAGATATACGAACTACACATTAAATCCATGTAACAGCATAGAACCGTTCATTTTCCTATTGCAAAGTGAATATTGACAAGTTTTCTTTTGTTAGAAGCATTTACATTACATAAGTAACTAGGCAGCTGTAACTGACCATGTTATCAGCGACGAATTTGCTCTCATAGCAGACACATCTTGGTTTACTTGCGGTCTATCTTATGGATAATAAAATGTCACACGAGAACGTTGTTGAATATATCAAAAAAATAATGAAAGTTGTGCAATTAGCAATAATTGCTTTTTTCAATATTGATACCACCTTTAACACTCACCGCGCCATATAATGATAGTAACTTTGTACTTCAATTTTCGATTCAAAATCTTTACTTAATATGTATCCATTCGATATAAATAGTCTTAAATATAGTCATTTTTTTCCTTGCTTCCCAACTTAATAACTTCAGATCTGTGAAAAAAATCTGAAAATACTTCGTATTATCGTCGACAGTATGAGATTTCTTTGTTCATATAACGAGAATACAAAAAATATGGAACGCTTCACGATTTTGCGTGTCATCCTTGCGCAGGGGCCATGCTAATCTTCTCTGTATCGTTCCAATTTTATTATATGTCCCGTGGGACGAACACGTATGGATTGCATAATTATATATATTGAAACTAGAGAAGTAGAAAGAAAAAGGTGAATGGCGATGAAAGGAAAATTTTTCTTCGAAAAAGAACATCTGGCATCTATCAGAAAAAAAATCGTACTCGAAACATTTTGTCGTTTATCAGTAAAAAATTCTCGTAAATTACGAAAGTAGTAAATAAAGGGTGAGAGGTGGGCGAAACCAATAAATTTTGTGCTACTAGACTCGCCCATGCATCTATTTTGCAAAAAATCAAGCAATATGTTCAATAAAGTTTGAAACTTGTAATTCAATGATCATTCAACGTTTGGAATTTATTATGTAATGGTAAAAGGTCGTTTTTTTAATGTCGAGCAACATATTAATCTTGTTGGTGGGATAAAAAAATTAGTTACTTGAGTTATACGATTGGAGAGCGTCTTTCCTTATCACTGACAGTGACGTTACGCTTTTCGTTCAAGGTTCATGATAATAAGAAAACTATTGAAGCGTATTAAAAATATTTGGTGTTCCTTGAGTAAGAATTGCTTTCACATTATCAGATACAAAGACAAATGTTCATGAATTTCTACTAAATCTTTGCATTTGATGTAGCAATTCTATTAGTTTCCAGATTGTCATCTGTTATTTAAAAGTTTTTAAATTGGTTTGACTCTATGAATGATTGATATAGTCACTTAAAAAGTTTTACTAATGCCTTTTGCTAGAAGGTTTTTTCGTATTCCATTGACATTATCACTATGAAGTAGAAAATGGGTTTGATCTATGATCTTGTTGCAATTCTTCATATTGATACAGTGCGAGATTAAAAAGGGAAACATACCCATAAAATGTAAGTTATGGTCAGACCACATCATTGAAACGGATAATCGGGTCAAGAGAAAAATTTAATTTGATTTGATATCAACTCTAGTTTCTTATATCGAAAGACTTGATTTGACTGAAACGTTCAGCCTACCATAAAATTAAACTTCCAT
>OENT01001733.1:0-35759 GCA_900239685.1 Rotaria macrura | reverse complement strand
ACCTGACAAGTAGTTTTGACGCTTCAGACTAGTCAAGTTGGGCGTCCTTCCTATTTTTTTGTTTGCCTGGGTTTGTATTCTCAGCTGTAGAGTATGGGCTAGCAAAAATGTATAGGACTTCGATGAAATACATAATAGATATCATAGAATGTTATCAAATGATATGAAATTCTAAGTATCGATGAATATCGAAAATGTACGCTATGGGTTCAATGAAGTTTTTTATGCATGTTTACCAAACATTCTTTTGTAACAGTTACACCAGCTAGTTGATTTAGACATATTTTACAATCGACTTTATTTCAGGGCAATGATAATAGGATTAAAAAAAGAGGACAAGAAATATATAGAATTAGCGACGAAAACGTTCAGGTAACACACGATTAGTGCTATTTTGTTCTAATTAGGGCACAGAACAGTTTCGATTTGACAGGTTCATGTAAGATAAGAGGCGTATTTTTATCAATCAATGATGTATATGAAAATGACAAAACACATCAATCTTCCACATAATCTGCAGGATTGAGCTCAGCTAAACGGCGTGGTGGCTTTCTTTGTGAACATTGAAGTCCGCAAATATAACCAACTTCATCGAAAGCTCTGAGAACCTAAGATAAAAAACGAGTTAACTCTTTTGAATACTTTTGGAAGATATCTTCGTTGTTATTACGTGATCGAGCATTTCTTTTGTATGACTGGCAGATAAACAAAACCGTATGCGTGATTCATTAATCTTCGTGGCTGGAAAGCCCACAGTGACTACAGCACATCCACGTTTCATCATTTCTCGATTGACAGCTCTAAGTGATGAAATAATCAACATGTGCAAAGAAATTATGAATAGCTAGATTTCATACACAATCCGCGCTGGTATGAAGAGCATTACTGGAACCACCGGTGAATCTTTATTTCCATAGACAATGAAGCCCATATCAACCAGTTGTCGACGAAAATAATGAACATTACGAGACAATTGTCGTATTCGTTTTTGACCTTCAAATAGAATAGCAGACACTGAAGGTAAATCTTATTTATACTACAAAAACCGTGAGTTTCCTCATCAAAATTTTCATTTTCCAGTTTATTTTCTCAACATATTCAGAATCAAATATCTTACCATTGTCAGTTCCGTCGCGACCAGTAATTATATTGAGTGAGCTAATGATTTGATAAACGATAGGTGCCGACATGCTTGACGAATAGCACGCAGAATGAGATTGAACACGAATATAATCGATCAAAGACTATGAAGAAAAACACATATTATTCGTTAACTTTAAAAGATTATACCATACTTTTTTTCCAGCAATATAACCTCCGACAGAGCCAAAGCTTTTAGTAAACGTGCCCATATGTATATCGATGTCATTGGGATCAACATTCCAATAGTCAACAACTCCACGAGCACTTGCACCTACGGCACCAATTGAATGAGCTTCGTCAACATACAAATAAGCCTTGTACTTTTTCTTGAGAGCAACTATTTCAGGCAATTTGCACAATGACCCTTCCATGCTAATATACCATACAGATACAACTTGTAAAATCGACTGAGAAAATCATTCGATTTACCTGTAAACACCTTCAATAATAATTAGAATTTTTCTCCATGGTCGAAATTTTCTTGGTTGACCGTATACAATGGCTTCACGCAATTGATTTTCCAAATCTTGGACATCTAAAACAGATTCGATGAGTTCCATTTAAAAAATGGCATCGCATCGAGAGTACGAAAATTTCATGAAAGTCTCATTTTAATTTTCTCAAGTGCGGCATGTGTTGTAACTAGTTTATCGAAGCTTAAGTCTATCAATCAGGATATTTCCATAAAAGATAGGATGGAATGAGCAGTGTTTCTTTATTTACCGGAAATTAAACCTAGACTCACATGCAAGCTCTCATAAGTTTTACCACACCCTTTTATCTATAAGCTCCGAAGTTCTTTATTTTTCATTCAAGATATCAGTAACACTTTGACTCACACCATTATGCTTCAATATTCCAGATAAGGTTTCACATGTAATTTAGGATGATTATATTGTATCTTTACCGTCAAAATATCTTTTTTCTATCTTGAGTTTTTAGCGTTCAAGTGCCGTCAGTCTAAATATGGAGCGCATCGTGAAATCATCTGGGTTTTTAAGTCGCTTGCCAACAAGAAATGACTGGGAAGGGTGATTCTTGTCAACGAAATTGAAAATAAATCAGTGCAATCAATTCTTTGAGAATCATCTGACAGATTATACGTTAATCTTTCAATCAAGTTGAAGAGTCTCTAAAATAACAACTCTAATATAAAGAACAGAGCACTTGATAAGACATTTTTGCGATCCTCATATTATTATCACTATTCATGGTCGAATAAAACTAAGATTGCAAGACCTTGAAGCTCTCAAATTGATTTACTAATGTGTCTCTCTAGAATTTTTGATCAATATTCAAACTTCTGTCGATTTCGTCTTGTCTATCCGTACGAAGAACGTTAAAATGATTTAACATCATCTTCATAGGGATAGCCAGTGAAAGTTAACTATGACGTTTTCATAATTACGTCAACATATTCATCGAAATATCAGCAATGAACATTGTTAATATTAATTATGAAATATCCGTGAATCGTACTCGTCAGCCGAGTACTGTTTCGCAACAGTTTATTATGTTTATGGGGAGATACATCAAACTAGTTTTTAATGCCCCACAGCCACTCGTATAGTGGAGATAGACGACAGAAGTTTTCGCAACATCAATGTGAATCAAAATTAGTATATACCAAACATTAAAATACATACCATTGTGATTGAATGTTCGAATATGTGCACCAGATAGGCGAGCACCAAGAATAATTGAAACATGATTAAGTTTATCGCTCAGTATAAGATCACCCTATTACAAAAAATTTAGTGCAGCAATCTTATCAATTTATGATGCTGAGTGAAAATATCAACAGTCAACTTTAAGTATTCGTATTCAAATTTTCGGCTAACAACTGATCAAAGACAGAATTCTAGCTCTCATTCCCACTGTTGCGATTCTAATTTATCTGATACATTGTACTGTGTGTCTTTACTTTATACTCGATAAAATCCCTCCCGAAAAGCTAAGTTCATACTTTGCCCATTATTGCCGGTATATTTAGTGCATTTGTTGCAAATCCCATGCCAAATGCAATACAATCTTCAACACCTAGATATTCTACCATCATTTTTTCAAGAGTTTGCATATACTGTTGATTTCCTATGAATACAAAGTGAATAGATGATATTGATAGGCTTGATTGTATAAAAAGACCACACCTAATTCATGGAGAGTACTACAACATGTAAGACCATAGGTTTCAATTGACCTTAACGCTTGTTCTGTAGATTGACCTCTATTTTCGGAAAAACCAAGATAATTGTACGAACCCATATTGATTGCTGGTATTTTTCTGCCAGTGAATCTATATCAACAAAGGAGAAAAATAAGGGTTTTCCTCTTGTCTTATTGTTGTGACTTTCTCATTAAAAAATTACCTAAATGTCCAATTGTAATCATCAGAAACTCGTTCCATCACATCCACTATGGGTCCAGCCATGCTTGCGATAGGTTGATTGAACGCATCGCGGACACGTTTATAAAAATTACGCGTATAGAAACATTCAAAGCTTTGATAGAGTGGCACAAACTCCTGGAAAACAAAAGCTCTATTATTGGTTTCTCATATTAGATTTTCGAAACCTTGGGATTCGGATCGACTGCACGCTTTTTCTCTTCCAAACCAATATAACGAAGGAAATCACGAAACCATCCAATGGGTGTATGCAAAGTAAAAGTGAGTATAGTGATGACAGCAGCCCAAGTAGGAGCTTCTTCGAAGCTCTCATCTACATCATCTTTCGTTTTATTTGGATCGTTCTGAGAAGATGATATTAAGATAAAAGATCGGTAGTGAAGAGTTGACTTACCTTCGATCCTTTTCCTGATGATGATGATGTTGCACTTGCAGCGTTCTTCATATGTTATCAGTCAGCTGCCCAACAATGATGTTAACTGCACTCGAGAATGCCTGAAATGATAATATCTATTTCATATGTCATTTTACTACATTGTAGAATGACTTAATTGAACTCAGAAGATTTCAAGGAATTTTTCATATGTCAGTGTATCATGATCATGTGTAATCAATCTTGGAAAATCTAAATATACCTCTCACCAGAAATTCTCGCCTCAAAACTGAATCCCTGTATATACTTTTTGTCAAAAGCACTCATTTTGTGTGTGCACGTAATATGATATGTCTTAAATATATGAATATATTTCACTAGGAAGCAGGATTCATACTATGTCAATACGATTTTTCTTCAATGAAAGATCAATCAAAATATTTCATGTGTCTGCTGTTTTCAGATGCTATTCGATGAGAATGTTCGTGTTCGGATTGAATAGTGGTTTTTCCATGTATATATATATATATATATATATATATGAATGAAGATTTGCATGAACACTGATTTACACTAGCCTGTCTTTATTTCTTATCATCATTCCCAACTTATCAAAAGACTCCGCTAACAAGATACTCGTCATGTTGAAAACATTATGCAAAGACTCTTTAAACAAAAGCTTCTTTTTCTTGTTCATTTGATTGTTGTAAATAAATATATCGTTATTGTCCATATTTTTCAGTTTAACTTGGAGAAAACAGTAGTCAGATCTGTGAATTTTCTGATGGCATCTCATTGTATAAATGATATTCAACAATTTTCATGTACTACTATGGTACTTAACTGACCTGGATGAATTACAAAAATTTTCTTTTGACTTATTTACAGTTCAGGATATCACGCAAAGAATTGAATTCGGAGCAAGTGCTGCCAATGGAATAAAAAAATCTATATTGTAGAACGATAAATATGTATTTCGCGGACGAACTTCTTACTAAATAGAAGAAAAAAAATGACACTACTCAATACCGCCAATAACCCAGTGAAAAATTTTCGCTGATTTTAATCGAATTATTCTGTAGCAAAATCAAAATTGAAATCGATTGATAATTTTGATTATCAAAATTCACGACTTAACCATTACTTCATATGGCTAATTATCCAGTGTTAAATTTTCGGATTAAAATTGATTATTTTGCAACAAAATCGAAATTATCAATCAATTTTAAATCTTGATTTTCCTGCATAATAATCAATTTTAATCTGAAAATTTCATACCGAATAGGTAACAATATGAAGTAATGGTTAAGTCGTGATCTACGATAATCAAAGTTATCAATCGATTTCAATTATTAATTTTTTAGCAGAATAATTCGATTAAAATCAAAGAAAAATTTTCACTGGGTAAGTCATAATAGGACATTATCATTTTCGAAACAAACTTCATTATTTGTAACAGCTCATAAGAGATGCATATAATATCTCAATGACTCGCTCTCATTTTTTTTCAATAAACTATGTGAAAGATTAAAACAATGTATATGGTTTCTTTGTCTCGAATTGAATCTAATGCAGAAGTATCATATTCAATAGTGGTCAAGTAATATAGGATCTTGTAGAAGACAATAATTTTAAAAAGTGAGTCACTTTTCATTTGGTTTATGAAGGGCTAAGGTAATATTTATGTATTATATTCGCCATGTAAAACGGAAGGAAATGAAAACCCATACAGATATCGGCTAGTTTTCTATTTTCATCAGACTATATTTATAGTGTTTGGATTGATCAATTAAACCAATGGTTACAAAATTCTAGAAAACTAATTCAAGCCTCACTCAGTTTCTTGAGATTCTGAATGAAAGTTTGAATCACACATTCATGAAAGTTGATCGAACCTGTTAAAGTATACATAGTATAGTCATGATCATCTAATAATCATGATAAACATAATATGCAATATATTCATTGGCAGAGTGCTACTTTGATAGCTTTAAAAAGAAAATTGTTTTAGCAAAATGTGTATGTTGCATGATTGAAAGGTAACTCTGCTTTTTTTCTTTAGTATTGTTTGAATTCCTATATTCTCTTGCATCTTTTTACTGGAATTCCTTGTACTTGATTTTTGATTTTACGACAAAATAATTGCTTTGAAGACAAAAACACTTGTCCCCAAATCGATATATTCACATGAACTGTCATATAACGATATAGTGGTATAATAAGTATACACTTTATATCGCTTTTGTTGTAGATGTATTCATTGTGCTAACATTTTCTTTCAAGAAAGTGATTTTGTGGCAAAACCGAATTCCTCATCAAATCCTCTACTGTCTACAAGCTTATGCTTATCAACTTTGAATACTAAACCGAAAAGAATAAACTAACGGTGTTGTAATTGAAAATCTTACTGTATTCTATGTGTCCCATATTTGCTAAAGATGTACTTAATACGCTTCGAGTTAGATGTTAAGCACAGGTCTTAGTTCATTCTAATTAGAATTTAAAAGATCGATGCATGTCAAACTGTTCATTTATTTCCAAATATCACGATATCTTAGCGTACTCACGAAGAAAAATTCGATCTTGCTTTAGTCAAGTTACTTTTAATTGTGTTTTAAAACTGTCTTAGCGACGACAGAAATCGATTAAAATTTCCTTTCAAGAATCCTAGGATGATGTCAATGCCTCCATAAACGAAATTATTTTCAATTAGTCTGAGTAAATGTTGATCAGATACATTTTATTTATAAAAAATGAAAAATTTTATCAATCATGGAACTGTAGATTGAGCGGAGCAGACCACTACTTACTTTGAAAGGTGACTACACTGCGTAATGAAAGCACTTGAAAGGAAAGAATAGAGAAAGTAAAAAACGAGTTTCGTAACATTCTTAAAACTGTGCATGCTCTCTCTATCTCTTGAATGTGCACGAGCGTGCTCGATATGTTGCTGCACTACCATCAATAGCGACAGCAACAACAACAGTAACATGATTGACTCATGATTTAATTGTTCCGACACTGAAGTACTATGCATTTAAAATGTAAAAAAAACAGAACGCAAAGAAAAAATTGTTCGAATGCATTTAAAATGTAGATAAATGAGTTGGAAGCCCCTGCAGTGACGACATCATTTTGAAAAAAGCCAATCGTCATTTGTCATTAGAAATTTAAATGCTGCTGTCGTCATATCTGACAATTCTGAAAACGAAAATCATTATCTGTCTTTATAAACTTCCGATGCATTTCTGTCATAGATGAATATCGGATTCAATCAGAATCGGATAGATTTCTATAAACATCTGGACTAAGTCAAACATATTTTTTGAGAAACGATCGAATTTCCTTCAAGTCCATAGAAAGGGTGCATTAATTTTGTGTCCAAAGTCCAGAAAGAGCTCAGTAAAAACCACACACACAACCCCACAAGTATTAAATCAAAAGTGTCTGTATATACATATCATACTGAAGAATTACTCTCTTCGACGTCGAAGGTTAAACATTCCTATCTTTTTCAGTATCATCATCAGTTGTGCATAGTATTGTCGATGGCTTTTATAGCAACATGACCACATAATAAAATAAAATGAGTCACGCGTATTTGTCATTAGCTGTTGTGTCGTAATTAGAATGTACCGCGTTCTATCTTTTGGCGAGTCATGCATCGTTTGTATAAGCATACACAGCTGTATACAAGCAAGATGATTGAACCTATGAAATATAAATTTTCAAAGTCGTTGTATTTCAAAAATATTTCTCAACTTTTGATTATTGGAGAAAATGCCTCTCTCAATCCTTGGTCGAGAGATGATCACTCTGAACTGTGTCTAATGCACGTCAAGCCAATTCAATGCTAGCCAGATACCAAAATTTGATTTGTTCGAGTTATTCAGAATAGAAATAATTAAATGGAACTAAATTCAAAAGATTTCATAACATGCTCCCTAGTGAAAATAGTAGTCCAGTGATTAAAACGTGCCAACATGAGTACTCAGAATAATCAAAAGAATACTCGAGAAATTTTATGTGCATGGATAGTTTTAAGGAAGTGATCTTAATACTCGTATCAGTTTTTCTTTATGGATCTGCTCACTGGCAAAAGCGTGAGTACTTTTAAGTACTCACCGTTTTACCCCGGGAAGGCAGAGCAAAACAATTATGCATTCAAACGTAACAGGATAGTCGGAAGTTACTAAATAAATAAAATTCATATGAATTTGACTAAAAACACACCAGAGATGTTCTAGTGGCATATTTATTGCTTCCTCCATGTTTTCCCAATGAGTCACTCAGCTAATTCAATAAATGGCGACTTACTAAAGAAATTACGAACGTTGTTTCATTTTCAAGCATTTACTTCTTTGGTGAGATTCAATGCATTTTTAAGGCATGAATGAAAGTTTATTCTAATTTTTTTTTCAAAATTTAGACAAAATTATTTCCATAGTAAAATAATACATCTTTTTCAAATTATCGGCGTCTAGGTATTATACAAAACCCAACTGATAAATTTCGATGAAGACCAATTTTAATTTTAAATTATCAAGACTTATGCATAATACTATATACGAACAATTGAGTTCCCTCTAGTGAAAGGAGGCTCATACGTCGAAATGAGTTAGTTATGTTTGTTCGTTTGTGCAGAACGAAAATATGTTTTTTTGACCTATCTCAGCACACTCTACATAACGTTTGACAAAGGGTAATTGGCGTCTGGGAATCCGAATCCGTGATTAGCTGACTGTTGTTTAAGAAAGTTTATCCTAGGTTTCATAAATAAAACGCTTCGATACAGACTGATCTTTTCTGGAAACGTCATAGAAACAATATCTGAATCGTTCACAATAAATTTAAATAATTACGGTTGTCACACATATGATTTTTGTTGCTGTAAGGTGAACCAAAATGAGATAGTTAGAATTTAGCTGGTGACGACCTATGTGTAGAGTATATTAAAGGATGATCATGGCTAGCCGTGAGCGGTGGCCTGAGGAGGCTCCGACGAACGACTAGTTGCTGAACGGAAAGGCTTTGGAAACACGTAAAGTAGACGTATACTTTCTACCGTTGGCATTTTCGTGGAGGGGGTGTGTTTAACACGAGCAAAGAAATGAATATATTTGAAACTCAGTTTGATTCCTCCGTATTTTTCTTAGGACAAGCATGTCTTTACTTTTCTGGGAAACGAGCTTTTCAAATAAGCGATATGAAAATTATGTAGGGTATCTGCAGCAAACGAGGATATCCAAATGAATTACAGTGCAGAGTGGTAACGGCTATAGCCGTTGCACAGTCAGATGGTGGGAAAAGCTTTGAAACTATTGGAACGATTTGAGTGATTTTAAATCAATCAGATCTATTCAATTCTGACTATGCAATGGGTGAGAAAAACATGAGAAAATATTATTAGAAATAGGCTCTGATATATGTTCGTCCTGTAAAATAGCGCATATTGAAGCAACAATTAAAATATACTGTCACGGGTGGATTTCATGAAATATGTTTCTGTTAGTAAAAGTTAGAGCTAACAACGCTCTATCTCCTTCACTTTTTAAAATGTCCTGGAAGTATCAGACGGATTATTACCAATATTTGTTGAGAATTCTCTCTGGAATCTTAAGTATTCATGTTCCAAAGATATTTCAAGAGTAATCCAGGTTATGTGTAGGATTCCATCAGGTTCCTTCAAAGATTTTTTCTGAAGTATAAGATTCCAAAAAGTGCAGAAGCTGAACAGTAACAGTGTTTTGGCATGGATAGAAAAAGTGTGTATATGTTTTCTAAGAGAAAACAGATGCATATTCCCAATGAAATACATCCACTAGAGCCTATCGAACGTATCGGAACTCGACAGGACCCATGGATATTTCTTGTTTCGAAAACTTGAGTTTGATGAGATCCATATCAGAAAATCTTTTTTGTCCGGGTGATAGTCCAACAGAATATTTTATAGGCCTAAAAATATTTTTTGAACTTCAGTTTATTGTGCATTTTATTGAAAGAGTCTTTTATATAGAGATAAATATTAGAAATACAACAACAAACTTTTCCGAATTATAAAACCTATATATGACCAACATTATGAAGCTATACTTCCAATAATGCTTCATCTGATTGTGTAATATCATCAGTGATGATATTTATACCACTAGAAAAATAATCACCATCACTATTTGTTTTGTTCTTTTAATAATTGTAGACGGTAAAGAATTCCTTTTTTTTCAATAACTAAATCTTATTCATGATTAACTATAGATATTATTTACTTGAAATGCTCCTCGTGTTAGACGAGAACACCTTCTGTTCCGAGCGACTTCAAGTATTAAATTCTGTTCAAGATACTTTATTGAGTATTCTGTATACAATGTGACTGGGTTCAAAATTTCTGAATCTGACAGACTCTAATACTCGGAGCCAGACTGATGAACAAGCTGCTTGATCTGGGAATGAGTCAAAGTTACTGTATTATACTAACGAGCGGTTCTTGTGAATTGTATTTTAATATAGCCCTTTATGTTGTGACAGAAACAGGGTTATAGCGCAGTTACATGTTCAAAATGACAAAACCTCGTTTCTTCAAGTCACACTGTGATCAATGATTACACGTCAGAAAGACAACTGAATACAATCGATGACTCGCAAACTATAGTCAAGCAATTGTGCTTTCAACACATTGTAGACCTTTCAGTAGAAGGTTTGCGATGCTAACGTCGAGCTACCTTGTTTTGTGAAACACGATCTTAATTGAATGTTGAGGTGTATATAGGCACAAATTTGCACTTCGAAGCCCCCCTCCTCTCCCCCAGATCGTGACAGAAGGGGACGGAAACCACCATAGACCGTGGCAGACGATGGAAAAATTATTACAGGCAATGGCAGAATAGTTAATTAGTTAATTAGGATTAACAATAATTAACTAACTTTTCATTAATTTTTCATGAGTTAATCATTGATAACCCACCACGGATGATGATAGATAGGCGGCGAAAATCATCGCAGACCGCGAGAGACTAATTAAATTGTTAATTAACTAACTTTTCTTTCATTTTGTAGAACTCACATGTTTTCGAAGAAAATAGTGAGCGAAAGTTTAAGAGTGAGGTTTTTTATGCTTCCCACCCGCTGTTTATAGACATTACCCCTGACTCTGGACCTCCCCCCTCCATCGAGGGTTACCGAAGCCCCTTACAGCTTAAGGAGTTACCAGTACTCCCTAAGAGACTACCGATGTCTCCCCCCTCGGTCAGGGGGTAATTGATGCCCTGCCCCGTAGCAGACATAATTCCTGGTTACAGACGCTCACTTCTTCCTCCACCCCCCCCCCCTCATTACAGACCGTAGAAACCAGTGCATTAATCCATTACAGACATAGCAACCAGCACTATTGTATCGTCTTATATCACAGCATTATTTACCGCTTATCTCAATGCTTATAATAAGAAAAATGAACAACGGAAAATAAAAACTACCGAGAGTTATATTTATTGGTTTTGTGTGAGACTTGAGAGATCGAATACGAGAGGTAAGCTTCGATTCCTAACCCATAATGTGTGAAATAAAATCTAGATGTGCTATGCGATGCACAAAAAACTACCCTTCACCATGTTTTGTATGGCATTTTGTCAATAACTTTCTTTTCACAAAAATATTTCACCGTGGGAAACCACATATTTTATTCAAAGCGGTGTTAGCTCAAAGTTATTTTTGACATTCTGTAGAACCTGTCTGCCATAGTCAGTGGTATTCAGTTAAATCTGCCCTTCTTTCTTTATGATGGGGTCAAAATTATTTAGACTATTATCAACTATGTAGCTGAAATATTTCGCATAATCATTGATGGATAGTTACGGACCAAATCTGGCTTCACTCAAATCCAGTCGAGTTGCACCTCTAGTGACTGGTCCAGGATCACCTTGACGTGGTCTTCGATGTTCAATTCATTAATCAGGCTCCATTTACTTAATTGCTCTTCAAAAGATGTAATAAATCCTTCAAAGGTATGCATTCAGTGATACCTAATCACGTTTATTTTAATTGATAAGACTTAAATTAAATAAATGTGCTACTTACTCTTAGATGTCGAAGGTGGTCAGATACTTATTCTCCAGATACAAAAGCAATTCTTGCTTAACGTATTTCATTAATCAACGACCTGTAAATTCTCTATGAAGTGTGTAATGATTAGTTGTATTTGTATAGCCCCAGAACTGCAGTACTACTCAAAACCAGACGACTACTGCTCTATATATCTATGAGACACGATAAAAGGCATTATCAATATCAGAGATTGATACTTCAGTTCAGTTTCACAAGCACTAAGAAAACGTCGTACGAAATAAAATTGGCATCTAACATTTTGCAATCAGAACTTATGAAGTCAGCACGCAATTGATAATTGACAAGTAACGACGCAGACAACACTTAGAAAATCTCCCTCCATGATACCAACGGGATGAGTCTAAGAAAAGAAACAAAAAGTTCTCCGACGACTCTTAAAAGAACTTGAAAATGCCTCCGATAACAATAACACTGTCAGATGAGACTTATCAAGAATCATTTGTAATGATTGGTTTCTAAGTTCCAAGGAAATCTTGCCTTTTATATTGTTCTATGATCTCAATCTTTTTGATTCCAAATTCGTTACGGTAAGGTACTGCTGGTTCGTGTCGAGTTTCTCTTTGATCTGTGAACTGTTTTTCCTGATTGCGTGTATATTCTTTGTGATTCAAGTAGCGACAAGTAGTGGCCGAAAGTCGAATCCAGGTAGCAAGATGATTTCTCACTCGAATACTATTTCCATTTTCCGGTGTTTTCCCCTTTGGATTCGACAAGAATCACACTGAGAACAATAGGGATACAACAAAATAGCATTTTAGTGGAACTCCATCGAGACTGAAATGTGAAACTCACATATTCCGTAAAACCAAGAATAACGAAGAGCTGTAAAAAATTGTTACTTCAAAGCCAAATTAAGGGATGGGTGGAGGTGGGCCGTGAGAAGGCAAGTAGTCTCGGCTAGGGCCAATAATGAAGCGGACAAAAAACTAATGGTTTCTACGGTCTGCAATGAGGAATGGCTGATTGAGAAATAGCACAGTTTTACCATAAAAATTATGTACACTATTTTCGGCGAAACTATATGTGGGTTCCACAAACTATTTATTTCTACCGGCTTCTTCAGGTTTCTATCAATTGGAATGACCTACTTGGATCATTCATGAAGTATATTTTGTTTCATGGGACATCTATCAAGCAGATCAAAGTTATATCCTTTGAGAGAACTTTCTATTCTCTAATATGTTCGTTATAGCTGTAATGTACGAGACAGCTCCACGTTCAACTCATAACACTTGAATCACATTTTTTACGCTGTAGTTTAGTGCGGAGAGACTATCGTCAATTCATTTTGTTGGAGGTGTCAGTTACGCATGAATCATGAATTTTATATCATTTGTTGAGACTTCTGATTTCCTGTCGTCTATTGCTCTCTCTATTTTCAATGATGTCTCTACTGTAGGAAACTACTATCGATTTAAGAAAAAGAACACATATGTTTGTTGTTTTGAATACATTTTGAAAGGAACATGATAGAATAGCGCATTCTTCACCGTGACAAAGATAAGACTTTAGAGCGCAAATGCGTTGAAAAATCAAAATATTTCAAGGAGTGTTCCCTTCACACAGCTTTGAACTTGCAAAAAGTATTCATCATCCATAGGATAGTTAGCAAGAAGGCGTTTCACTTGGAAATAGAATATTTCGAAGAAGACCATGCTCTTCGGCTGAAACTATCAAGATGTGCTATGGGATATTACACACTTCTCAGGAAAACGTTTTGTTCGAATTCCTGATTTGAGTGCCCAGCATAGGCGTTAACAATGCAGGAGGTTTAGTTCTTCTTTCAAAATAATAACCAGAAAAGTCTGAAAATTTCAGGCTTCATATTACAGAAATTAGTCTGCAAGATTCAGAGATTCAAATTTTGAACATACCAGCCTAGACAAAATAAGCATTTATTTATTTTTCCTGATCTAATTGACTCACGATCCTGAGTGCCCTCTTTGTAGAGGTGAAAGCCACACGTTTCTATCATGTTCAATGCCAAAAGATACTCGAAAAACACAATCACGGATCTTCTTTTTTGAAATGTATGATAATATTTTATGATTAGTCGGAGATTGAAAATAGTTTTGATCATTGGTGCAGTCCAGATCCCAGGAGGATCATTCCGATCATTGGATCCGATCGGATGTCTGTCGGATCCAATCATGTTTCTATCGGAGTTTCTCTTATCCAACAAAATCCCATTGGATTCCTGGTTGCGATCCGAGATTCTGATCCCTAGTGTTGGATTTTATCGAATCCTACTACCGGAATCCGATTGGATTTCATCGCATGATAAAACAGGCCTCCACTATTGGGATTAAATGATAATTCGTACACAAATAAGAAAATAGGCTTCTTCCGCCGGATCCGTTACTGTTTCCACAACCCGGATTCCCCATAAGATTTCACCGGATCGTAGGATAAAATTGGATTCGGTATTGGATTCATTCACCTGGGAGAAAGTTCTAAGTTATAATTGATATTGTTTGTGACGATACCAGATCTTTGGCATTAAGTGAACTGTTTTATATTTGCCTTGTGTTTGATTTCAGTCTTAAATGTTTTTATTTTGTGTATTCGATTTTAACTATGTTTATACCAATGCAAGGTTACGTGATGCTTAAAACTACATATAGGTAGCACAGCATTTAACTTATGTTACTGATACGGTTGAATAATTCAAAGAATCAATACGAAAGGCTGGTTACACTCTAAAAACACAGAACTTTACTGAACCCCCCAAAAAGGTTCGGTAGATGAAAAAAGCTTGCGGATTTGTTGAAAGTTCCAAAAAAAGAATAAAAAAAGACACGAAACGTTTAAAAGATTTGACCATATGCCCACAATCAGATCCTTTTTTCTTTGAAAGCTTTTTAAGTTGGGTAGAGCAAAAAAACGTTTCTTATTAGCCAAAGAAAAATTTTTTATGCTCTACAGAACTTGGAAAGGTTTCGAAGAAAAAAGGATCTGATTGTGGGCACACGGTCAAATCTTATAAACGTTCCGTGTCTTTTTTAATTCTTTTTTTGGAACTTCCAACACATCCGCAAGCTTTTTTCATCTACCGAACCTTTTTGGGGGGTTCAGTAAAGTACGTATTTTTTTTAGAATGGTCTCTTTTAATTATTATAAAATAATATTATTTACGATCTGCGAATACTAAATACTTCCTATTTAAGCAAAATGTATCGTTTGATAGGTATTTACGGTACTAGTACACTTCGTCGCACGACACTTCGTCACGTTCACTTCGTCTTTTCGTCGCGTTCTGTTCCTCGCATCATTTCTTTCGTTCTGTTCGCTCACGTAATTAATTATTTTTTTTATATAACCAATCGAAATACAATAAAATAAATGAGAAATTGTAAGAGATAAATAAAACCGTGATAGATAATTGATTTTTCTAAAGCGTATACCTCTTCAATTAGGAAAGCAGATAAAAAAATTAATCAAATGTAATCATGACAGAGCTAAAGCGAAAGAAGAAAACCTGGATTTATCACTCGATTATTGAATTTTAACATAATTTGTATCAACGATAACATTGATCCAATGTTCTTAATTATGGGATCTAGTCAAATAAATACATTTCATTTCTCCCTCTCATCATTCAATCCACACAATTCTTAAACAGAAGGTCCCAAATTAAAAAAATTACTTCTGAAAAAGGAATATCGATGCTTCTCTATGAAGGTTTCATTTATACTGTAGAACGAACGACAACTACGAAATTGATTTTCCGATGTCAAGATGGAGATTGTAAAGGTATGATCATTTTGAACATCAATCCATTAATTGAAATGAAAATCATCTATTAACTACACTCTAAAAAAATGAATTACTTTCCTGAACCCCCTAAAAAGGTTCGGTAGATTTGAAATAGGATCCAAATGACCAGAAATGCTTAAAAAACGGTTGTTCAGTTCTACGAAACTTTTAAACGATCTTCCCGTGTGCCTGCGGGCAGAACCCTCTTCTACGAAACGTTTTTTTAAGTTTCGTAGAGCAAAAAAAGGTTTCGAAAGGAAATGCGAAACCTGTGAGTTTCTGCGTAACCCTCAGTGGTTTCGCAGTTTTTTTTCTACGAAACTCTAAATATTTCGCATTTCCTTTCGAAAGCTTTTTCATTCTACGAAACTTAAAAAAAGGTTTCGTAGAAGAGGGTTCGGCCCGCAGGCACACGGGAAGATTCTTTAAAAGTTTCATAGAACTGAACAATCGTTTTTTAAGCATTTCTGGTCATTTGGATGCTATTGTAAATCTACCGAACCTTTTTAGGGGGTTCAGGAAAGTACTTCTTTTTTTTAGAGTGTAAGCTCGTTGTCATGCCCATTCACACATGGACGCAATCATCTCGCAACCAAAATCGCATAGCCATACTCCAAATGCTGATTTTGTTCCAGCTATTAAATTGAAGAACGAAATCAAAGCGCGTGCTGCAACAACAGATGAACAAACAAGTACAATTCTGCATTCGGCTTTACGAACTTATCCCCTCAATGCTGCTGGTGAATTTCCGAAAAATGAAGCACTTATGCTAATAATTCGACGTCAACGCGCTACTAAGGCAGTCGATGTCGATGCCAATTATTGTCTACCAGAAAAATTAAGGAAGACATATCGTGATGAAGAATTCATTTCGCACGAAGACGACAAATTAATTATCTTTACAACGAAAACAAATTATCTATTCTGAAGCGAAACAAACACTGGTTCGCTGTTGGAACATTCAAGGTTAACTATCAATAAAATTTATCTGTTTCTTCTCTAATTATCTTTGATGTAGGTGTGTCCGGATGACTTTTATCAACTGTTCACATTACATGTGATGATGACGAATGCTATTAATCCTCTCATCTACGGTTTATTAATTGGTAAAAGTCATCAAGATTACAATTTATTCTTCGAAAAAATATTCGAACAAGACAATTTTCAACCAGAATCAATTATGACTGATTACGAAAATGGCACAATCAAATCAGTCAAGGATATGTTACCTAATGTTTCACATAACGGTATGTTTTAATCTGTTTACTAAAAAACTCATAAAAGCGTTTCTTATAGGATGTCTCGTTTATTTTTCGAAAGTGGCATGGCGGCAAACACAAAACCAAGAATGGGCAACCAAGTACAAAGAGGATGAATGTTTTCATTTAAATGTAAAAAATTGATTGCTCTTGCTTTTCTTCCAGTAGATCAAGTCGTAAATGGGTTTGATTTAATTGCCAATCAATTCGACGTCGACGATGCCGACGATTTACTTGATTACTTCGAAAAAACATGGATTGGGGAACCGCGAAGAAGAGGTATTTTTTTCTTTATTCTTAAGAAATTGAAAATCTACTCGACTGTTTTAGGAACTGGTCGAAAAAAGCATTTTTCTGACCATAAATTATGGAATATTCATGATCAACTCTCTTCGCAATTTTTCATCCAAATATCATGAAGCTGGCCGAAAAAATTCTTCGTGAGCAATCGAAATTCGAAGTGGCCATGGCGAAGATTCTCCAAGGACACGATATCAAGACAAAGAAGGCCTGCTATCGAAAATTTGACGAACGCATTACTCAGTTGGTCACTGCATTCGACTCATCTCAAATAGATCAATTCTTAATAAATATAGCAGTCAACATTAACTTTTAGCTAATTATTTTATTTAAATTGTTGTTTTTTGTTTAGGTCATTTCTTCTTCTTTAGATTAATTTTTTTTCACTTTGTTCGGCTATATCCTGATTGCGAACATTTTTTTCTTCCAATTAAGAAAAAATAACCGCAATGTGGAAACAGGGGGGAGGGGGGGGGAGACAAAAATAGTCGCAGAATGGAAAATGTCAGCAAAGCAGAATCAGGGGGAGAGAGAAGAAAGTGTCCGCATTATGGAAACAAGGCAAGATTTATAAGATGAAAAAAAAATAAAGGAAAACCAGTTATGACAAATATTTGAACATTTAACTTTTGGTAGGATCATAATCAAGATCATCTTTGTCAGTGGTATCGAATAACTTGATGCACCGATAAAAAGTTGGTCGCAATCTCTTTTGATAACCACTGAGATCCAAGAAACCATTTAAATATTCTTCCTTGGCTTGAATTAATATGTCATCATTTCTCACTGACTTGCGTGTTCTAGGACGCGTTGTTCGCTGTTGAGAGTGTTCTTGCTCAACTCGAACCATTATTGATTCTTCTGATTCCTGTATATATTTTATCCAGACCCACAGATTTGGATGAGTTTGACAATGAGAATTTAACTGACCGTGAAAACCTCCAACGTGGTTGTTGGTTTTCGGACGAATTCCAATGAGATCAAATAAATTCCAAAATGATAGTGGAAATAATGCTTCTTCAATATATGTATGAAGAATATAATCTGTTAATCTAAGAAAATTTTGATTAATATTACTTATATCTTCAATAATATCAGTAAAAGCTGTCATTATTTCTTGAGGTGGCAGTAATGGCAACATAAGAATGTTTGCTATTTGACGACGAGCTTCATCATCACGTGAATAGGAAATTAAGCCTTTGCTTTTTATCTGTCGCCAGATATTTTGACCGAAATGAAATTGACATCGCTTGATTGTTGCCATTGGAACGTTTTTCAAAAAAGCCTGGTATGCGCCCATTTCAAAATCCATGGGATCGACTGTGAATTTAGCGAAACCTCATTGATTTGACCATAAGTAATTAATTCATTCAAAAAGGTGTCATGCGTATTGGCTTTTTTGTTGGGTAATGCACCATATATCACTGGCTTCATACTGATATTATCCCATACATGAATGCTGTAGCTTTGGTAGAATAGCTTAGGCGCTGTTCGAAATGTACCGTCTGCATTCCAATGTGCATTATCACCGAGTAGTTTAATACCAGTAGATGAGGCAAATCCAACTACAAATGCAAGATGACTATTGCAAAATAGAAAATTTTGGTTAAATAAAGTGCGAGTAAGTCGATAAGGTATTTCAATCGACGATAATACTGTAGGAACCGGTGGCTGTTTGGATGTCCGATATTAATATAAAGACGATTTCACGCGATCGAATATCGGAATTGAAGCAGCAGACCCGTTTTCACGTCTAAATTTTTTAACCTCTTGATCGTATAATAAACTAACTGGTGTTGTTAGCTCTTCTTCAATTCGGCGCTTGATGGATTTTATTCATTCATATTACGTCTAAAGACATTTTGGATAGATGTTCAAATTCATGACTTCCATCTGACTTAATAGAGGAAGTTTTCACAATGGAACCTTCAGGTATATTGATTGTATCATTGCACAATTTATGTGTACATATAAATACTTGAGTACCATTTTTATTTGTTCGTTTTATTCAAAAATGATAAGTTTTGAAAAATATACCATCTTTATTAGATTGCGTGGAAATTGTAGGATAGCTGCCATCTTTTATGATGGACATTTTTATTTAATTCATCTAGACTAAACTTCGTCACTTTAAATACTTTTCTTTCGCACTACATGCTTATAAAATGACCTGGATCATCCATTCTAAATGACATGTGACGAATAATATTAGACCAGTTTGAAACAGTTGATACTGTTTAATAGAGCTGTCGTCATGAATCATTTTCAATTTCAATTTCATTTGTTTCCATAACGCGGACACTTTCTTCTCTCCCCCCTGATTCTGCTTTGCGGACATTTTTTTCCTTCAATTAAGAAAAAATGTCCGCAATCAAGAAGACGCGCTTTGTTCATCCTTATGTTATGTATAATGTACTAAATAAAAATGCACTAATTGATCGTTTCTTGTCTTTGGAAAGAAAAAGAATAAATGAAGAGAGAGAGCGAATAGAAAGAAACGAGAAGAACGAAAGAAATTAGCCGACGAAGAGAACGCGACGAAGTGAGCGGCCACCGTATAAACTTATTTTAAGGCAACTTATTTCTAACTACTTCGATAAAAGTATTTCTTTATTCACGAACGATGTTAAGAACTAACTAAAAAAAAAGTCTTTCAAGACAAAAATAATTTGAGACCTGCTTCGTCAACAGCTGGAAAATGACACAAGTTCCTTTCTTTCGTGACGTTTTCTTGTTTAAATGGAAGATTTTTTCACATTACAAAATATTAGCCATTGAGGGAAACTATAGAATGAGAGAAAAATTTTCCACCATAGATGACGATAACTTATGATCTTTATTCATCTACTTCATTTCACTAGAAACGATCTTAAACGGCGCCGTTTACGTTCTGGGGAAAAAATTCCCGTAACCCTAGCTGACAGAAAACTGCCAAAATACCGTCGAAANGAATTTTCATTTAGCTACTTATCACTATTCGGACCGATTGATTGATGCTCACCTGACCCTTTGCAACATATAGGACGAGAAAAATATTAAAAATAAAGCAATCTAAAACCACTTTAAATAACTTAATACTCTGATCTTAAAGTTTACAGTTGCTTAAGTTCGTGCGAAACAAGCTTCGCTTTTCTTTCTGTTACGTCTTCTGGGTTGCAGAAGGTTTAGCGAGCATCAATTAATCAGTCCGGACATTGATAAGTACGAAAAGGAGAATTTCCTTTAACTTCAAGACACTTTAATTAACGTTTTAAAGTTAAAGTGCCATCCCTACCTGAAAGCTCAATTTATTTCTTGTTTTGGCCCGTTATGCATACTTGCAGATCTTTTTTTCAATATCAAGATTGTAAAAAGGCGGAAACTTTCATCTCGAATTTTTATCAAGTCACTTTTCTGTTGTTAATTGATTTCTGATTGAAAAAAACAATCTTATTACAGCAATTAACTTGTGCAAATTGCAAACTAGTATTAATGAGTACGGATTCGACTAATTAATCGATTTATTTGCTCTTGTTTTGTATTTTTTCGTAATAAAATATTTCTTTCATGAGACGTAAATAGCGAAAGTAAAAGAGAAAACCTTTTTATGCGTTTGTGTAAATTTTTATTTTTTTCTTTCACGCTGCTCAGGTCGCTTTTTGGCGTAGAATATAAGTGCGAAGATTACAAGTGATAGAGTAGAAAAGTAAAGTGCGACTATTTCCAATCCCACACAAAATCCAACTGAAACATCATATTGAGCATTTGTTAAGTTAATGAAACTTTGAACAATTGTCGTGTGTCCGGTCACTAAAAACAATCACATACAGTCATTAATTTAGCCATAAAACCCTAAGAAAATAGTGAAATGAAATACCATTTAGAAAGGCACTCTGAGAAACACTCCATTGATAGCGAAGTTTCGTAACATCTTCATCCAAAGCAGCTCCAAAAATAAATAATCCAATGAAAATAGTTACAATAGTGACTATCAAAAGAGAAAAAGCTAATGGAAGCAACCATCGCAAAACATAATCGGTTTTGATGAAACTTATGAAATGTGTTACAAACATTAAAACTCCAAGTGAAATAGCTGCTATTATTGTCATCGCTAAAATTCCATTTGATGAGCTTAAGTAACTAAAATATTTCATTGAATTCAAATCAATTCCACAATTACTTTTTACTAATTTAACTTACTCGCAGCCACATGTCGGAGAAGCAGGATGTTTTGCAAAACAGTAAATATCAGGTTGTCTCAAGGCTGTTACAATGCAGTTGAATGCCTCAGTTATATTACTATCGTCAATAAATTTGTTCGGAATACAAAATTCGGTTACGAATGAACTTGCTTCTGCTGTAGTACTTGGTTCGTTGAATGCAAGTGTGTCTGCCACCGATGAAAAATAACATCGATTTCTCAATGATGTTGTCCATGTTGCCAATGGATTTTTTGGATCACAATTAACGCATTTATTAACTTTCCATTTATCAAATGACATTGCAAGAATATGAAATACTAAGGCCAACGTTGTGGTTAAGAATGCAACAGTGCCTAAATGTCCTAAGCGTTTCATTACAAGACTCGTCTGAGTTTACCGTTTCTTATTTTATTTTCGAAACACAATTTAGGGATACAAACAAAATATTTTTCCATTCGCGCCTCATGCGTGGTACGAGATCACTCAAGCATACCAATGCAATCATCGCACGAATCGATCAGCACTCATTTCTCACGAGCGTAAATGTCTCACACATTTCATGGGGGTTCTAAGAATTCTACCAACATCGTCTCGCATGAAATCGTCCAATCGATAAACTTATTCAAAATTTCGATTAAAAATTCGACCCTAAACCATGCTCTCTCTATTAAATATTTCTTCAACAAATAGGAGTAAATAAATAGTAAAAAATCTTAATTCTTCTGTCAACATAAACTAAATTTATAGGAAACACCAGAATGAAAAACTTCCGCGATCAGAACGTCATAATTTATTTTTCAATTGAGATCGATGAATCGGATTGGTTCTATTAGCACAACTAATATCTAGGTAATTAAATAGTTTTCACATTCTTTGTAGATGATATGGCATTTCACTAATTCAGAAAATATAACTGAACTGACACTCAACTATCATGGATATCAATATAAGTTCAAAAGAGAACCTACTGAAATGAAAGAATACACTCAGTTGTTCAAACTCATCCCCATATCTTCCTTTTCCTTCAACGTTTACGTCAACAGAACGAATTTCAGTATCATCGTGTAGAAGATTTACTTTCCTTGATGAACGAAAGCGATCAGCAAAGATATCAGTTCAGCTCTTGAAATTTATCTTAAACAATATGCTGATGATAATCTCATCGATGTAGAACAAGTTGTCCTATGTGTTGCATTTATGAAAATACAGTATAGTATCAAACACTTTGTTTTCTTTCATGTTATTCTCTATTGTGCTGGTGTTTGCTTTTCTTTCTATATAAAGTAAATGTCAGATCTACGCAGTTCAATTAAGCAAATGTGTTGATATAATATCACTTCGACAAACGATTCGGAACAGTAGAGATGAACGAATTTATGATTGTTTCTTGATTTCAAGTGGCCGAATTTTACAAATTTATGACCTTTACAGATCGGACAACCACGTTTTACGTATTTATTTACAAAGGGAAAAATCGATATTCAAATAGATGACTTCATCGATTTTGTAAAATGTATTCTTCTTTCGCCTTCTCTCCTGTACCATCCAGAAAAAAACTTCTTATGGTGCAACCATTTTCCCAATGAAAAAAACATTAGTGAACGCATTCATTAAAACATGGGATTCTTTCCTGCCCATAATTTTCATGTTTTATAACTGAGTGAATGTATTCCATGTCGACAAGACTGCAGACAATATTTACAGGAATGTATCACTAACTGTCGGGTATTTTCATGGACTGCTTCTTTTCAGTCGACAATCATCCCTATTCCGAGTAAAAGAGCCCTATTCTTACGTTTCGTTTCTGAACATCTCCGAATGATTCACACTTAGTTTTTCGAAAAAAATCAACACTGAAATCAGTTCAAGCAAATTTGCTTTATTTAACATTGTGTATAGTGAAATTTCTATGAATAAGTACTTCAAAACGATGAGTTCATTTTCGACGAGTCACTACTGTTCTCGAGATCTTTCTGTGCAAATATTTTTATTTATCTTAACATCAACGTAACTCTTATACGAAAAATAACTTGCGATTTTAAAATGCACATGTAATACTTTAAATGTTGATGCCTGTTTCTGTTAATTCATATCTGCGGGGATCTGAAAAAGAAAAGTCCACAAGTATATTTTTAAAATATAAATGTAATTTGTAGTTTTATGCCATAAAATAGACGATCGAAATCATCAGAGTTTGATTCTAAATGAAATAATGAAATGAATGATATAAAGAAAACACGATGCATTATCATCATTCGTACACATTTTTTCCAACTAAATAGAATTTTTACTTCCACTTGCATTTTTAGAATTAGCTGCATGCTTTAGCTAGATATCTGATGCCAATGCAAAGAAAGCAGAGGTGGACTCTGTGTCAGAGTAAAGATTACAGCTATAGGGTGCCATATATATGATTGAAGAACGGCATTCTCAGCAAATAAGAGGTAGAAACCGTATGAAAAAGCTTCTCGACTATTGAGAAATAAAGTTTCGCATCGCTTTTTTTTATCCGACATCGCTAAGAAAAATTTGTCCAAAAAGTAGACTAAAGGTTATTCATGGATCAAAATAAGAACGATGATGAGTGCAGATCGAATAATTGGAAAAAACTATTTTTATGAAGAGAGACAGGTATTTGAGAAACCTGTTTCGTACTCTTGTCCGTTTCGTTTTAAAATACTTTTCACTTTTCGAAATAACTTTTCCGTACCTAAAAAGCAATGATTCTACTTTCGGACTGCATTCTCCGTTGTTTTCTTTTGCAGCAATTTTCACCACGACAGATAAAGATTCACTTGTTCTAAATCTAGATTTGAAAATTTTCATCATTACAGATCGACTACTGTTTATTCATTGCTATGGAGCTTCCTTGCGAGACAGCCAAATATTGACACTTGTATTATCATAACGAGAAAATAAAACTTCATCAATAACAACATAAGTTACCGTGGAACTTTTTTCGAAGAATATAATTTACTATAGTCCGCGATTGGACATCGATGACAGGAAAAGGAACAGCTGTTATTCTATTGAAAGAACGACATTTTTTTTCTTTGAGAGTAGTGCAACACAAATTTTCGTCAAAGTGCATTTAGCGTTCACACTTCATTTTAACTTTTCTATTGACTTAAACACTGAGCGTTGCATCTACTGATACAAACATATTCATTTGCTTCAAGATCAAAAAAGATTCAATGCCTCATAATCTTTTCTTACTGTTGACTTAAGAAACTTGCGTCTCCTCTATTAAGTGTAAATGTTAGTATGACTATACTAAATCACTCTTTTACCGCATGCTTCTCTAATCAGAATTGAAAAAAACATATATATTTAGTTTAGAAGATTAGGAATGTGTCATTTGGGATGTTCATGCGAATATTTTCTCCATCCACTTCCATGCTCCATCTGTCCATGTATGAAACATCATTCGCACCATGTCTTACAAGTACAGAAAAAAAGGAAGTGACTCAGTGTTTACACTAGATAAAACTATTATCGTGGAAAAACACCTAATCAGTGTATGCATTGAGTTTTGTATTTATAGCCTTATACAGTAATCGATTTTAACGCACATTCGCTTTTTGTTTCCTTTTCTCATGCGACAATATGAAAGAGTGTCAGTGAAGAAAAAAAAGTTTCAGATAATAAAAATAATTATTCGATACTTTTATTTAAAAAACGATTAGCCTACACTTTAGCATAAACATAAGATCATCGAGCTATTTTTTAGATAGAATTGTACATCCGAATCGAAATGATACAAGTTAAACGAAACTTGAATTATGTTGACGCTAATTTTGAAGAGAAAAAGAAATTACGAAGTAAGTTACACATGCTGAAGTTTTAATACTTAAAGAATTCATTCAATTGTTTGCTTTTACTTTTTATCCAGCAACGTATCATGACAGGTAGGAAAAATGAAAAGAGTTCCTTTCAGATCGATCGATAAATAACTTTCATTTCTATTTCATAGAAAAAAAATCACCTGCTTGGAAAACTTATCCTATGAACTTTTCTATGAAATATTCGATTATCTTGATGGTTGTGAAATGTACAAAGCATTTTCAAATCTCAGCACTCGTTTTCGAACTCTCATCACGTGTCCATCTCTTCGGCTCAGAATCGATCTTCGCTCTCTTCCTAAAGCACTCGTAGACTATCGTGCGTCTTGCATTGTAACTCCAAACATACATCGGATCATGTCACTTAGTTTGTCGAATTTTCATCTTTATCATTCAACTTTTACTCTTCTCAAGATTGATTCATCGTTTTCTCGACTGGAATCCTTGGTCATAAGTGGAATTGAATCCAATGAACTCATGTCTCTTCTCACCAATTTGATTAGTTTACCTCGTCTATTCTCCATGATTATCTGTTATGATGATGATCTCAGCGCGATTAGTGATATCTATCAAACAATTTTCAAGTTACCCGTATTGAATTATTTCAAATTATCGTACGCTTCTATTGAATCGTGCATTCCAGTATCGATAACTGCTAAAGAACAATCAAGTAGTATTAGACATCTTGTCGTCGACCATTGTTGTCGTATGGATGAATTAATCGCTATGATTTCATGTACACCAAAACTAGGCCATTTAACATGTAAACAAGTAGATGAATCAAAGTCAAGCATTCATCACGATTCACTCAAAGTCTTAAACGAGCTTACTCGCATTTCCATTTCAAAGTGTTATGCAGATTTTGATGATTTAGAAATTCTACTCAAGAAAGTTTCACCTGTCCTAAAAACTTTGAGTGTCACATGTTTCCGTGATGTCACTTATTTACTTGCACATCGATGGGAACGAATCATATCAGAGCATCTACTTCATTTAAAAACATTCAAATTTCAATACCGAGAACTTATCGACGAAGACTTTGAAGTAACGCGTCATCATGAATCCATTCGTCGATTCAATTCGTCATTTTGGATAATGCGAAAATGGTTCTTTCTAGCTTCAATTGAAACAGACGATTGGCATGACAATATTATTGCATATTCAATTTTGCCGAGCAGGTTTCATTGAAAGATACACTTTTTCTTAAGTCAATACTCTTTTTTTTCTTTGCTCTTTATAGGCAAAGTCGCCGCATGGATCAAAAACAATCAGAAAAATATCCAATTCTGAAAAATGACATCACTCGCTGTGTAGCACAACTGGATTATAGTTCTAACAGACATTGCTGTGTCGCTGAACCGATGATGCTTACCATTATCGATTATTGTGATACTGATAATGATGAACCTTTCATTGAAAGACTCAGGCCAATATTATCGATGTTACAGATAACTTATTTGAATATTACACTCGATGAAATGTTCATAGGTACATTAATCGATCTGATCCAGTGTTTACCTAGTCTTGATTCACTAGTTATTTCATCTCTGTCAATGGTAACACCAAGACTTTTGTCGATTGAAGAAATAAACCATTTTCGACTTTTATCAGCTGATAACAAAATAACGAAAGTTAACCTGAAGAAAGTGAAAGATCCGGCAGAAATTCAATTTCTTCTTGATCTCTGTCCTCGTATGAATTATTTCGAGATGGATTGTACAAATAGCATTGCACCTGAAACAATACTTCGATTTACTCTAATGAGAAATATCAAACACATTCCAAAAAAATCTTCTATTTGCTTTAATATTTTGAATATAAAGATCGATACTACCTGTTACTTAATAGTATTCGTTGATTGTGAACATTCATCTGCTAAATATTCTATCGAACAAGTAGACAGTAGAATTTATTTACGACTGAACGTTTAAGAATTTATTTCTCTTATTTTTTTTTTATAAAAATTTTTAAATGAAACAGAGATAAGTCATGAAGCTAAAGAAACTGTGATGATACGTATTTCACATTGTATCAAACTAAAACTTGGCAAAGCTTCGTTTTTCGGGTCATGTGTTGTTCATCGATGAACGAACCAATAGAATCAATCATTTCTTTCGTTCTGTCACACAATCCGATCAGATCGAATTCATAGTTCTTCAAATCTCTTCATTGGACTTCAAAGTCATTAGTTTTTGGGCAAGAAGTCCTTAAGATAAAGTTGAACCGCAAAAACTTATTCATGGGTACTTGAAATAGAAACCAATACCTTCGACAAATTTTCTAGTATATAATAGAATGTTGGCTCAAGCAAAAGTTTGGAACTCGGAGGTTCTACTCAATTCTTTGCTAGATAAGATGCCCAAGTATGATTGGTGAGATGAGTGTGTTCATTTTTAATTTCTGAACTTTAATCCGCCGTTACACTTCTATTCTTTTCCTGATCTTGAATCTTATATAGACTGTTGTCCATCTTGAGAAATTGCAACTTCGATAACGGCTTAATCATTGTCACGTTTTTATTTCCATAATATGTGATACTGCTTGAAGATGTTATTTCAAAAAGTTAAATGATTTTATTGAGTGATTAGTCAAAGATAGTTTTCTATCTTATTAATAAATGATTATTGTCTTGGTGTTTAGAAAAAGACACTCATTCGGAAGATGAGAGCTTTTTAACAATCTTCTCTTCTTTCTGATGGCACAATAATAAGTTTTTCAAAGTAAGTCGGAATCCATGTCATGACTCTTTTCATTAGTCTGTCTTGTTAGTTTTTAATAAACAGTATGAAGAAAACGCAAATCACTTACAGTGAAGTGGTTTGAACAAACTCTTCGTTTTAAAAACAAATGGTGAGCGCACTCGATGATCAAGAGATCCACACGGCTGTTTATTGTTAATGAAGACTACGTCGTATTTGAACCAAATAGTTTGGCCAAAAATACGACTTTCAAGAAACGTTCGAATCGGGAGCAAGAAAATCGGGAAAAATTTCTCTCGTGCACTTTGCAGAAACAGTAACTATAAATGCCAGACCAATGACTGCTTTGAAAACAGTGCACAAAATGTTTGTTTCTACTTTTGCACTCACGATAGAATATATTAAGAGGAATTACTTTCATCAACAACCTGTCAGAGCGCCAGATAAGGATCCATCGATAAGAACGTGTGCCATTCGCTAAACTGCTTTCTATTACTAGAAGAGAAGTGACGACGAGAGAGGCAGAGAGAGAGAGAAGAATGGAATTTTCGAAAGCGAAATATCATATAAAAAGCGTGTAAGAGACTTCCAGTCGATTACTAGTTACTTTCTAAAATAATCATCAGTAATAAAAGGAGCTCAATGATATGCTAGTGCATACATGAAGTTTGAACTCTCACTAAAAGTAGCGAACGAACGACTTACAGAAAAGTGCAAGTGGAAGGCCAGTTTGTTTTCGACAGCTATACATTGGAACATTTTCTAAAAATCTACTGAACACTGAGTTTTGAAACAGGAAAAATATCACTTCATTCATTTGATGTGAACGCTTTCCGTTTTATACAGATAAAAATATCTCCTTTGCACTAAAGAAAAATTCCACGAAAATTATTTTGATAGTCTCATTGGGTAGGTAAAATTTAAAAACTATTGTATGTCCATCAGTTTTATAAAATTAGAAGTAGTGCCATAGAATGAAAGTCTCTATTTCAGCTAGGCATATATTTCATGATAAAAGAATGAGAGTAGGGAGGAGTAAATCAAAACTAAGTGAGACAATAACCAACCCTATCGATTCGAACAAGTGAGATTCCTTTGGTGAACATTCGTTTCTATCATTCCTCGTTTACTTATTCGAGCTCTGAATGATTATCGATCAACGAGTCGAAACCAATGTTACGTTCAACATCTCCAGCACAGCATTTATATTCCAATTTTCTTCTCTGGCGTAGCTAAAATTTCTTATCATTATCTTGTAAAACGAAATTGAATAGACAACGTTATCATCTTGCAACATATATCGAAGAAGGAAGAAAACACAAGAAATCCTTTGAAGAATCTGCTCTATTTCTAGATTTCATTTCTTTCAAGTAGAAGACTTGGTAAATATTCTAAAAATTCGCTTCTCTGAACACAGAAAATGCTCATCGAAGTATACAATATGAAAATAAATTTAGTTTCACATATGATAAATGTAGTGAGCGTGGACATCGCGACAAAATTAAGTCATAACCATAGTTGTATCACATATACAAATGATCTTCTATTTTAGATTAATTATATCCAAAGCAACTCTGAAGTTTAATGATTTTGCTCAAGTCTCGCTTCTCTTCCCTGGAACTTCAGACAATCGAACTATTCGATTTTAGGACTTTTGTTGGATTCGATAGTCGTCATTGTCAACTTTCGAAGGCAAAGTAATTTATCGGATTTCCACTGTTGTTCTACAAGTTTTTCAAGATGCTTTAGTAAATGTAAAAAAGTTTTTGTTTATCTTTAAAAATTAGTTTCGCACTCTTATTGAAGTGAATCTTTCCATTCGGTTTTCTACTTTTCTTCAGTGATTAAGGGTACAAGAAAGACTGACAATATTGGAAAGCGAAAAAGAAATCGTACTCAGCAATCTAATCTTATCAAATAACTCATTTTCGGAAAGTAATTTTCCATTGTGTGTAAATGAATAATATTTAAAGAAATCCAAGACTCTTATGTTTTAACGATCACCAAAACCAAGACTTTGANCTGAACCCTATTGATAGTTTTAACGAATACGATTTAGTGTGAGTTTTGTTCAGTTCGACACACACTCTACCAAAGAATCCGACAGATATGTTATTGCTGGACCAAAAATAGACTTGACTATAGGGGAGAACAACTACTTCGGAACATCTTGCTTTTGAAGAAAAAAAAATCAACAATAAATGGCTTCTATTATTTAATCAAAGCACAATGTTCCGGGTAGTATCACGATCGATGACAATGTCGTTCTATTTTCAGGTCAATATTTCTTTCTACGCTATTAATTTATTTCATTCCATATAGCTCTTGTTTGTTGAATATAATCCATTCAATGAATTTGAATAAAAATATTGCAGGACGTCTCTGTGATCAAAAACCATCTAGTTTTAGAATATAATGTAGACTTACCAGAGTTACCATGATCGACGATGAAAATACTTTCATGTCTAGAATTCGAGAAAAACTTATTCAGAAACATACTTATTTCTTTTATGATATAAATTTTCACGTACAGAGAGAAATCATAATGAATGGCGACATGAAACCAATCTGGAAATCTATTTCAACTTTTCTTGCTCTTTAATTCGACCTGATTATGCTTCAAAGGCCATGTCAACGAAGATTGTGTCAGAATTCAGCCATTCAAGATGCTTCCAGCACTCGACATTGAACTAATTCAGTTGAAGATACTTTTCCTGCACGATAGTCATGAACGATGAGTGAGAATATATCCAATGGTTGTAGAAAAGCACAAAGGTCAATAAGATCAACCAAAAGTCAACAATTTTAAAATATTCGATCATCCACTGCATCCATCGTAGGCCTTTTAATGTATACTTCGGTTAGTCTACAAATGATTAAACTACTAAGTGGAAACCAAGTAATTATCGTCACTCGTTCTCAATTTTTACAGATTTACAATGGAGCACATGAGATGGGAAAACAAATCAACTTTATAACAATAGAAAAGTGCCTGTTTTAGGGATGACTATATCATAAAGGAATGACACCCGAAAAACAACCTGATTTACAAGAGATATGGAATCATAATCAGTGTAAACGCTCTTTGCACTATTGTATCGTCAAAATCCATGTAATCTATAGGAAATAAGTAGGTGAAGCTACGAGAAATATGTTCAAACGACGATTACAGAGACATTAATGATCGTTCATCTTACAAATTATGATTGAAGAAATATGAAAATGCTGAAACAAATGAGAGACGAATATTTTGTTGATCTATCAATATTCGTATGGATAGATGTCAACGTCCCGTTTGTACAAAGTTTACGTGGTGTCAGTGGCTCGCACTTCAGTATCGAACATTCTACTTTCCTTTCTGAAAAATTTTACTTCATAGTTATTCTTCCTTTTAGTATCATTTCGTTTTCGGCAACAAAATATCTATGCCCTGGGTATTCCACTCATGGGACAACTAGGTCCTATGAACAAAGGAGTAATTCTTTGTCACTGCTCTCTTTTATATCGAACCAGTGATCAGTTTGAAAATTGGATAAATACTCCGATCAACGTAAACCGCAACCCAGATCAAATTAAGATGCGCCAATCAACTAAAAGAAACATGACTTGGAAAACCTAAATTCTTGTACTTTTAACTCTTATGTCTTTGTCCTTGAAAACTCCTACAAAAAATTAACGTTCTATGTGTTTTTTTTACTTCCTGGATATTCACATAGTAAATTCATCCGCGAGATCCGAATTCTTTCTTTTCCCTCTTGTCTACGGCGAGTACCAGTAACTTCTGTTCAATTAAGACAATCATGTCATATTTAATTACATATATAAATGTAAAACATTGACTTTAATCATCAGATTTCTGTATTATCTGTAAAACTGACTATCAGTCATGACTTAAAATATGTAATACTAGTTTTTAGAAATAATCGGAACAACTTTCGTCTTGTTTGATTGACGAGTTTAGTGCAGACAATGTATTCTGAATCCCCTACGCATATCTACTTGAATAAATGATAGTTATTGTGTTCTGGAAATAAACAATGTTCTTCACCTCTGCTCGACAATAATTAAACTTGATCGTTGAATTACTCTTGTTTCAGCTATATCGTCCTATTGGAGAAGCTAGCAAACCAATAAATATCATACACTTTCTTTCCTTTCTTTACTCTCCGATGTCATTCAATATTTAGCTATACGCTACGGCGTTTTCATAAATATATTGAGTTACACCTGTTCTATAGTTACACATACAGAGCATTAGTAGACCTTCAACACCTCGATACTATTGCAAAACTTCGTTTCCTAAATGATGAATAACCAACGAAACCTAGCTGATTCGCAATTGATTCTTCGCAAAGAATGTCATGTGTGCGGTGATACAGCAAGGGGTCACAATTTCAATGCTCTCAGCTGTATGTCTTGTAAATCATTTTTTCGTAGAAATGCATTTAAGATGTGGGTAAGTGTTCAACACGTAGTCGAAAATAGCACGATTGTATTCCTACTGATGAAATAGCTATTGCCACTATGTGAATACGGAAATCATTGTGAAATAACAATAAGAACGCGACATTATTGTTCATCTTGTCGTTTGAAGAAATGCTTAGCATCAGGTATGAATTCTGATTTGATTCGAAGTATTCCTGATCCTGGGACTCCTCGAAACAAAATTAAACAAGCGAAAAACATGAAAAGAAAAGGAATTCGACTACCGGCAGTAATATTAGTTTTTGAGCTTCGTCACTTCGTTTTCTTTTTCTTTTTCTTTTTCTGTAGCCTGCATCACTTGGTCTTCTTCAAAATGATAGGTCAACTTTAACACAAAACGAATGGAATCTTCTGTCAAATTTAATCCATACTTTTGATCAACAGAATTCTCCAACGATCATTCAGAATCATATGAATGAATTGTCTTCTTTTCCACTGAAATTACGTTTGAAACACTTAGACGTCGCCTGTGTGCTCCGCGCAAGTTATGGCAGTGCTGCACCACTAATTGAGCGTTCACCTGATTTCTATATTTTATCGGCTGATGATCGTCGTACTCTTATTAGTCATAATTTATTCATGGTTGGTTTCATAATTACACTCTTCTTGGGCCATGAAATGAATATGCTCAGCAATGCAGTTATTTACAATTATTTCGTTAAACTATATGGCCCTGAGTACATAATGCTCGTAGATCGAAAGATAGCAAGATATGACCCTAATGGAAACCTTATTAAAGTTTTAATATTTATCGTAGCGTTTTCAAGTAATTGCTCAGTCGTCCAGTGTACTATGAGCGAACGAATTTCTCCCAAGTTAGATTCAACGAATCTCGTTCGCGTTCAAAACATATATGTTACAATGTTGTGGAAGTATTTAATTTATCTATATGGATTCAAAGAGGCAACGATTCGATTTGCTTCTCTTGTCAAGAATATGATAGATGGAATCACTGTTTCGGATTCTCTGCCTCAGAACGAAACTCGTTACAACTTGATTGACACTGTTATTGCCGAAACTGAGTATAGCCTTCTTACTAAGATTTAAATGACTTTTTCATTTGTGTTTCGAAAAGAAGAAAGATTTTTCTGACGTTTATTTCCTTCTCAACATCATCAATAAGAAGACTTTGGCGGAAGAAGCATATCGATGAATATCAATGTTGTCTATTTGTGTCTGTAACATATGCATTTAAACCGAACATACATCAAAAAGAAGAAGAGCAGAAAATCAAGGCGTCGAGTTTTCTTAAAACTGTCACACTGACCAAGTATTTCAAATGAATGATGGAATTCGCGTATAATTGACTCATCTTCCAGGTAGCTGATAAGTTCAGGTTCACTTCATTTTTGCAAAAGATTTTGTTTTCTAAAACGTGAGAATCAAGAGAGAATGAAAATCGTTAGAAAGCAATCTATTCATAACCTTGTTCAGACAGACTACACCAGATTTTCTTTACGTTTCCTTAAACATTTTCGTTCAGTTATTGTATCCCAAGTTCAAGTCAGAATACCTCATGTGAATAATTATGAAAGTGTGCTTGTGTTACTTCATGTAGAAGAATAGAATGATGACGCAGATAAGTCTTCCATCATTGTATGGAATTATTGTGTACTTCTTTTCACAGCCGTACCTTTGGATGTGACATGAAGCAAAATCGATTGCTTCGTGAGATCTTTCTCTTTGGCACAATATATTATTTGAGTGTATTTTGAAAAAGTGATTAAATATTCATAGAGGGCAAAAACAAATTTATTAATGTGATGGAAATAACAGGTGCAAGTATTTTTGGATATGCTTTTACTTGATTGCGATCTCTTCATCATTGTGGGATGTGCTCTAGCGTAAGACGATACTGATTTAAGATCCCATTCAAATATTGCCACACGAAATTTTCTTGATGTTTGAATTATTTCTTTTCTACGTCATTCCGTCCCATTTGACTAAGATGCTTCGTAGGTGAAGTCATTTAAGTATTTTTTCTCCTAGAGTATCCGACGAAACTTTTTAGTCCACCAACTCTCTACAACAGGTCCGTTCCAATCGTCAATATTAGATCAAATGGGTGGCATAAGGTCTCTCAGTTGAGTATTCACCAAAGTGTTCTCTACAATTGCAACGAAGTTTGATAACGGCCAACTTACATATATTTACGAAGCGAATACTGACGACAAGGTCTAAATCTAAGTTTTGTTTTAGATACTAGAGTAACTGATTGTAGGTAATCGATATTTATGACATTATTATCTTCTATTCAATTTTTGGCTCTAGTAGAACGAATATAATCGTTTTAGAGGTATAATAACAGAGATGAATATCAACGAGTGAATATTAAAAAGAAAAGCTTAAGTAGAAATGTTTCAAAAGTAGACAAGAAAAGTTCTTTCGAGAGGAAAAGCATGTTTTGTTCACAAAACAATTATCATCTAAGAAAAACTTTACAGCTTACTTTATATTACATTCGTAAACCTTAAAATATACATGTGCTCCACATGAAACACACTTAAGCGTGTCGTTAAAAGATCCATTTCGTATTTGAATCAATTGTTCATTGATGTTTTGTTAAAATTCGATTTTTATATTTGCAGAAAAGTTTTTTTATAGGAACAGTTCAATCATCCGATTGATACTATTAGACTTAGATCGTTTCTCAGATTTCTCTGCAAACTAAAGAAGAATATCGAAAGGGATTTATACGACAGTTGATCTAATTGCACGTCAATGACACTAGTTCTCATCGAACCAATCCTGTGACATAGTTTTAAAACGCCAGAAACATCAAAGCACCATGCAATTAAGAGGGTATCTTGTCTTGACGAAGGGTCAGTAAGGAAAAACGAAGACTAGTCGAGAACTGCAAAATAAACGACGTCAACACTTCATACGCCACAAACAAGTCTTACTATCATAATTAAAATTAGTTCTTCTTGGAACGGTTCATTTTACATGCCTAGGACACTAGAACAAAGAGTGTTTAAGTACCAGCCATTGTCTATACATTCTTCTTATTTAGTTTTTACACAACTATCCGTTTTGTTGGAGAATTCTGAGTTTCGAATACCTCGCTAGTTAACATGAAAACAATTCTATTGCTGCTTATTTTTCTTTAATTGATGATCTAATTCTGGAACGAACTTGGATCATTTTCTGAGATTTTGTTATCCAACGACTAGTCAACTTGTCGTCGCGATGTAAA
>OENT01001732.1:1193-35760 GCA_900239685.1 Rotaria macrura | reverse complement strand
ACGAACTGATCTTAATTATTGTTTTGTTACCACATGTAGAGGCGAAAATTTTTATATTTTACATTGGGTAGAATTTAGTTCATTACAATTTCAACAAAAAGATCGGAGGCCGTTGTTGACTAAGACTGTCCTGATGCTCTACCCTGCTCTGGTGATAAAGAAAATATATTTGTATGACTCATCATCCAGGTGTAAAAAGTGCCCCGCGACATTCTCTGTCATGTGGACTATCGGCTTCCGATTCTTATTTTATATTCATTTTTTAGGGTATTTGTGTGTATTATACAATTTATGTGTTTTTTGCAAGCACTCAAGAATATTGTTTTGTACCAATGACACGTTATCAACTCATTTATGAATACTTTGTTGGTGTTTTTGTGTATAGCTTTGTGTTATTTCTCGCTTATAAATACTCCGCAATAGGTTTACGAGTGGTAAGATTTATTTCTTGCTTCTTATTTTTTTTTACATAAATCTATTATAAATATGTATTAAGCAAGTCGATTTCATTTGAATTTAATTAGAAATTAAATGTTTCCAACATTCGGAATTTGTCAATGGAATAAAAAAAAATCTAAAATACTAATAATATTTTCTATTAAACAATCAGTATTTCTTGAAAGTTGAGTAAAATAATTGAAATGTGCTACATAAAAATGAACGTAGAGATTCAACGATGTTATTTTGTAATGAAATCATGATTAAGATTTCATTCAGAATAGGAGAACATCAACCATCGGATATCAATACAATCCTCTTATTCGAAGTTGTTTTGAATTTTGAGAGTTTTTCATGTTCTTTTTATTCTTTCGAGATGTTAAATCTGCAAGTTTATATTCGACAATTTGACAAAATATTGTTGAATATTGTTTCAGGAAAATATTCGTATCAAAACTTCTTATGGTTATGTTGAAATTTTAGATTGGCTGGTTTGGTATTATAGAATTGGTTTGTACTGCATTTGTAATTATAATTCTTATAATTCCTGATGCCGCAAGTTCAGTTTCCCGTATGTTGTCTGATATATATTCAACTAGTAAATCACGGAGCATTTATGATCTGGAAAGCATACCAGCAAATCGCTATACGTGTATTTCCAGTTACACAGGTGGTTTTATTCTTAAGGTAAACATTTTATGTCATATAATTTTATTGATGCTATTATTTATTTTCCTTTGTAGATGATAGTTGTTATATTCGCCTTCAAATTGGCCAAACGTATTCGAGCCCAAGACACATATGCCGTTACACAAATCGAATGTTCCGTTTACTCAGTAGCTTAGTTTATATTAACTTTTACTCATTTTCATACGATGTTTCGTGTTATAGTTGTTTGTTTTTTAGAAAATTAGAGACAAATATCCTAAATGTTTCGTTTATTGATGAGTTACTCTGTAGAGAAATTGTATGCATACTAAGTGTAAATCTCATGTACTTTGTTCATAGCAGAAATATAGTGGAAACTAATAGGGAAAATGTGATTGTAATCAATACCGTAAAAATCGTGGGAAAGTCATCGGCTATCCAACTGATTGCTATGCATGCTACTTGAGATCTATGCCACTCTTGATGGGGTATTTCGGTAGGATACCAAATCAACTATTTCATCTACTTGATAATATCTGTTATGTTGACTTTTCTGTTGTCATTTCATGAATTTAACAGCCCGATGGTTTTCATTCTACTTTTCTTTCTGTTTTGTAGAACTGACTTTGGTTTTTATGAGACGCCACAAACGTATCGTATTCTTTCGGGATAATATTCATAAATGTAGAAAACTGAGCAACAGGTTATCTTACAAAGCTACAATGTTGCTAGGTAATACCTAAGGTTCAGGTGTGGAGTCACTGCAATCGATGTTTTGTATTCAACAGCCAACCATGATCGATATTTGGTACTAGTGATCAACATAATACACCTTCTAAATTTTCCACAGTCTAATCACGATAATACAATAAATCTTGCATACAAATTTGGCGTTGATTACTAAAATATTCACCATCCATCCAAACATCTTCAAGATAATCGTACTAGTATACGGAACTGTTAAATAATGAGTTCGCCTTCAGTTTTTTTGTACTTCTCCACCAACGGTTATCCTCTGAGCAAAGATATCGTACTAGCGCAATATGAAACTATACAATAGTTAATAGAAATGCATTTGATCGTACAATGGTAGATAGTGCCTGCTGAATAGAACTATTTCAATCGATATATCAAATATGATGAAACGATAAGCATAGAGTTCAACTGATTTTCATTTAGAATTGTTCATTGTTCGATGAAAGTATAAGCATGACATGGTTTAAGTATCTGCAAAAATTGTCGAACTGCCAGATGCAGCCATAACTAAATCAATATAAGCATATGCTACTTGAACTGGATCACTTTTTACTATCCGTTTAACTATTGCACGTTCATACTTCTTCAATACAATAAGTCGTTCTGTTCTTTTCAAAAATCTATCTTTATGAACTGTGTTGGTGTATTGATGAAATACGAATGATCTATAGATGATACAAGACCGACGATAACTGCGTCGTAAGGATGAGCTAGAAGAGCACTGTGCATATAATTCAACAATTGAATGGGATCGTTATCAAATTTGAAAATCGTGACCTGAATTAGATACATTTTTGAACGGTACTCAGATGGCTGTATTTCTGATAATTACTTATAACTGACTGATACATTATTGAAGCTATTACTTCAATTCTATAATACAAAGTTCTTTGGATTGAGTAATACTTCCATTAATTCTGGGCAAGATTTATAAGTGGTGACTTTCAGTTCATTAAAACATTTTGTGTTAGATTTTATCAATACTGGTTGATTTAGTGCTCTCAAATTAAGCATAGTTTCATTCGATAGATTATCAAAAGTTAACAGCAAATGTACGTCATAATTGATTATTTGATCATTCTTGCCATTCTTATCGTTATCTATTTGATGTTCATTTAGAAGCAGAAGATTATATCTGAATAAATCTGTATTTTTGAATCGATTATCCGTTTCGTACAGTTCAATGCTTGATGTAAATAGTGTTTGCACATGCAGATTCTACTGTTTTGTTAATATGGCGCACATATTGTGGAATGCTTTGCTGCATACAGTGCTGTTATTCGAGGACAAAGCCTAAAATGAACGACATGTATACTCTTAGCTCTTGGTTTGTTTCTTAGCTAATAATGATTATCTGTTTGAAATGTACCTTATTCAATGGGTGTTCGTCATTGACAGATTAATCGAATTTCTACTATCATCAGTATATATTATGGTTGCGGATAGAAGATGATGAACCCATATATTCGTACCATTTACTTCAACGCTTAGTAACAATCATATTTCACAAGATTACTTTCGACAAAACTATGAAAACAGGAACTATTTTCTGAAATGAGAGGCCTGCCATATGCAAATTGCAATGGACAGGTAGCTCTTTGCAAATATATTTCTTAAAACTTCTGAAGATTGGGAAACTTGTTGAAGCAGAACCATTCAGTAAGAACTTAAAATTAACAAATTGGCATTGTATTTTCTTTTGTTTCGTACACGTGCTATCATCGACATCAAATGGAACACAAAAGTTGAGAGCTATCATCTTCGTAAAATAAGAGATAGCATGTTTTTCTCAAAGCTTCTTATATCAAGGGTGTTTCATAAATTGTGAGGCTCGACAAAATTAGTTTATATGCAGACAGAGGACATTTTCTAAACAAATGCACCTGATGAGACTCTTTGCTGTGCCAGAATCGCAATCGTGGATGCTCGTAGTCATCACTACAATCTATTCTGCCAATAGTTTGAAATACTATTTGGTATTTGAATTAACAGAGCATATTGTTTTCTCTTGAATTTGATGATTCTTGAGAAGACACAAAGGAGTAAACAATTAGCGGATGAATTGTGTGTCCCTTGTTCTCTATATGATTATCAGACGGTCCTTATCAAACGTACCAAAAAATAAACATTTTCCTGAAATCTGTGTTTAAACACGTTTTTATCAATGGAAAGATCAAAAAGTTGATTCAGAACACTTTATACAAAGTTCGTTTTCGTGAAACATGTTTTAACCATTGCATCATTTTTCATTCCGGTGATGAGCACATTCAAACTTAGGACTTTTCATTTCATTTATTTAGTGCTGTTGAATAACAAAATTACAGCTATCATATCGATAATGGGGTGCCTACATATAAAAATATTGAGTTGAAGGACTTGAATATCAAATATTTTAATTTATCATCGTTGGAGTAAACAAATTTTGATAAATGCAAGCAGACCATTCCTAGTATTTTAAAGTTATTACTGATGAGGTTTTCAGTCTTTTTCTGTCAGCTTATTGAATATTCTTGTTTTCGATATAATTCAAGTAACAAGCTACCCATTTAGTTCAATTTTCACTCAGTTAAATATCGACGAAAAAATCCTAAATAGCGTATAACTATAAATATTCAAACTGTCAGAAGGAAAAAGACGAGCACTGGACTTTTGGGTAAACATTCTCTAGTAAACAAAGCAAAGACTGTAGGTTCCGTCTTAATTTAAAATAGACTTTTCTAATCACGCTTATTCGTATACAAATATAATTTCGGTTGAGAAGACTGAGAAATACAGCGAAAACTAAAACACAATTTTTCTTTTATTTGATCTTTAGAAATAATTTGACATAAATTTACCTTTAAAACGAGTTTATATGAATGATTAGCTTTCAAATGAGATATGATTTAATGTTTGTCAGAATGGCACCAAGTTTTATTTCATAGAACAATGTTTTTACTGGCAGTAAGAATCCAAATATTTATGGAACCTTTGTTTGCGAAAAATCTCAAGTTCAGCGTACGTTCTATAGTAAAAAATGTATAAAAATATGCGTTTTAGAGTACCTACAAGAATAAGCCGTTTTTCAAGAAAATGAGCTCATTGATAAAAAAATATGCTAAGAAGCAAGTTAAACTAAAGCATACAAATATGTAAAAAGAAACTCATTCGACCGATTTTTTAAAAAACGCGTCGTCATTAAAAACGAATGCATTTCAACGCGTTAAATGCACAGAGAAAATGCGATTCGATCAGTTATAGAGAAGAAAAGATGCGTTTAAACACTGTTTTGGACGAAACGTTTTTTTCGTTGGAAGTATCTGAAATGTTCTATAGAAGTAATTGAATTGAATACGTACTTGCATCTCGTTTATCGATATCATTAAAAAAAATTCGACTCGATTTCGTTAAAAAATCAGCTTGAAAAAATTGAAAGTGAGTCTTATCAGCGATTCATGAGCAGTTATTTAAGAAACGAGTAAGTATAATGGCACTATGCAATCGAGTTGGCTGTAAAAATCATGCTGAGGGTGCGGGGGCTGGTATGTGAGTGTAACTCTTGTTTGCAGACGCGAAGCCACATCACAACACGATATATTAATTCAACAAAATTATAATACGTTGGTTTTTTCACCGACTACCTCACGTTTTTGATGTTCACACATTTGTTGATAATCTTTATCGTCTTCATTACATAGATCTAATGATAAAATCAATTGATTCTCGTCATTATTAAATTCAAGATTAACAATGCGAAAGACAGTACCCGACATAAATAGAATTTCTTTTTCATCTGTGAAAACAGTGTCATGACTAATATATGCAAATGGTTTCAAATGTTTCACTTCTCGATCGATTTTAATCGTAATCAAGAAAGAAACAAGATCCGAATCCGAATTACGGGGACTAACTCTGGAAAAACTTGCAACCAGACGATTTTCTGTATTTGAGATAAATGAATTAACCGATAGAAATGATCCGATTGAGTTTCGCATACGTCCAAGTTCTTTTCAACCGATTTTTTTGTCCTCGATAAACAGTTTCAGTTGACCTATATTTAATATTCATCTATTGGATTGTACTCTCTTGAGTTAGTTGTGGGTAGAGATCTAACTCAATCCAATTAATAGTTCATCATCTTTCATTTTTAATGCTTCGTTCAATATACGATAGAATCATATCTTTTGTATACCATCGAATAGCATTGTCACATACATAATCCCGTTCCAATTGGTCTAGTTTTAATAGTTCTGCTCGATTGTTTTTAAAGGTAATTTTCAACTGTTGTATTAAATGTGACTTCTTTGTTTCACGATCAAATTTCATTCTTAAGAGAATTTTAATAAATAATTGAAACCATGGAAAATTTCCATTTTCGTTACGTAAATCGGATGTATGTGATTGTTCTTTACGATTACAGATTGTAAGAACCGATATTGGCATATTGGAAGCAGTAGCAGCATCAGCAGATTGATCTTGGTGTAGACAATTCATCATGACTATTGTAAACGTTAATTGATATGCATCGATTTTGTAGGGAAATTTTTCTTTAAATTCTCGTTGTAATCCATTGTAGTTCGTCGACTGAACGGCAAATAGTTTTCACCTACGGCAAAAAAATATGATGAAACATATTTGATTCTATATTTGACATAAACCAAATATTTTCAAAAGCTTTGATGCAGTAATAATCGTGTTTGTACAACACGATCTAGAAGAAATATCGAACTATATATGGGTGAAAATTCGTTCAGTCCCAGAAATGTGACAGGTAGTGACGTGTGCATGACATATAAATGAATCAATCTCTGATTCATAGTTCGTTAGTAAATCATCGAAGACTCATGAGAAACTTTTTATTCATGATTAGAGATTATAGATGACTGTAGAATATGATTAGAATATATTATCAGCTTCATTATTGTAATTCTAGATGATTAGATATTTAAATGATGAATCGTTGGGTTCTATGGTAAATTGACGAAAATTTTTATTTCGTTAGACTTAAGTTGATAAGTTTTTTCAATAGATTCAAACCGGTACCTAGTAGTAACGTCAAATTGTACACTGGCAATGAGATATACTACTTTTTTTTCTAATGTCTACAAATAACAGCAGCTTCGATAGAGGTTACTTGGAGAAACAATATATTTCATTTTTTCATCCATAATCAAAACCCTGCTTTTCTTAATCCTTCCTCTTTCTCTCTCTCTCCTTGAAAAAAGAAGCTCACCAAGTTTAAAATATTCACATGTAGAGAAACGTAGAAAGCAAAGGATTTCTTCAATAATCTTCATTGTTTTAAATAAAATGCTCGTGCACTTATCAGACTAATTCTTTCGTTTTGAAAATATTCCTTTGGTAGGGCCGTCTAAGAGATCTATCAAGATGATGAATATTTTACCGATCTGTTTTTACCTAACACAAGAAATGTGCAATTAAACCTATCAAATGAATAAAAATCTGAGAATTAATCTATCCAGTATGTAATTCTTATGGTCATTGAAAGACTGTAGAAGAAGTTGAAGTGCATAAAAATTTTAGATTCAAATGTGTTTGTTCAGTTTCTTATACATACTATGCGCTACAAGTGACAAAATTAGTAAGATACGCCTCAATTTCCAACCACTAACGTTATCTTTTGGAATTATTTTTATAATCGTACCCCCACGCACAAAGAATACACTATCGAAAACGGTGTGCATCGATCGAGGGTCTTTATTTACCATTATTAGCATCGCAGTACGTTTTTGCAGTAAAAATAGATTTCTGTGATTTTGAAGAATGTATGTTTTACTTATAACTAACGCTTGAAATAAATGACTTGGGTGGTAGTGTCATTGTTTTAAATTCAAATCTCGTTCGTCATCTCTTTGTCATGACGTCTATTAAAACAGAAGGCTCTCGGCTTTTAATTTTTTTTGGTATCAACACTAACTGTTCTCTTGTAGCTACTTCGATGATCTTGATTTTCACACAAGACTTTGACTGTAATTCAACATTTAAGGATCACATTAGTTGATTCTTTGTCGGTTTATTTTATTTTTCTATGGATTTACAAGATTAAGAAATGACTTGAATAAGGATAGTTTTCATTTATCGACGGAAGCTTGTTCAAATTTCGCTCTAGGATCGAATTCTTTCAAAATGATGAAATTATTTGATTCCGTAGCGATGAGTTTTGAGTTTGCCTTAAAATATTACACCTAGCAGACTGCAGAGATCATACGGGACACCACTGATCATTTCATACTCATCGTTCTGTCTTTCTCTCATATAGATTATTTTTATGAGTTCTTCATTTTGTGCTTCTATATTTATTTGTTTCTAATCTCATGCGTGTATTCATGTTGTTCTTGATTTCAACATACGATTACCGATTCTTCTCCACTCTGAACGTGAATATAAGTCATATCGTCGAGATAGAGAAAAACTGAATACAGCAATCACAGAAGCGATGCATTTCTTAAAATTTATTCTCAAGATTATTCAAAGAACATTGCTTTTTTATAAAAAGTAAAATAAAAGCTATGTTGAATCTTCATTGGCAAATACACTATTTACGATGGATATGAAAGAAATAGAGATCGCCATACGAGAGTGATGTGAAAAGTTATTAGTTGTTTAGAGTACATTCTGAAAATACCGTTTATTTGTTCTATTGATGAGAGTTTTAGCTTCCTAACGAAAGAATATCGTATTTTGAATTCGATTTTGACAGAATACTACATTTCCTCGTGAATTTTGTTTATCAAATCTCAGAAGAAATTTAGTTCTTCGAACAGACTCTGACATTTCAGTACTTATGATGGTAGTTGAAAACTAATGTACGTACCATCTACAACCCAATAAAAGAAAAAAAGTACAGTCTATACCCCGACGATTACATATCAGGTATAATTTAGATGTAATTAATGGAATACAGTACATTTTGCGCTTTATCGCCAATGAGCGATAAATAATTTAAACGAGTCCACTAATTATTACTTATTTTTAAGATAAAATGATGAAATAGATACGAATAGAAGACTATTATAATACTGATATATTTTGGTTGATGTTGAGCTTGTCTTAGGACTTCTCATCTATCATTGAAAAGCGTTTTCGTCGGGAAAGAATTATCTCAAACGATCGAGTTCTGCTACACAATTTATTGAAAGATACACGCTAAATGTTTTTATTCCATGTGTATGTCGAACAGAAATTGCTAACTTTTTTACAATCTTGTATCCAATGATATTGTGTTGAACGATAGTCCTGTTCTTCATTCTCATCCCAAAGAAGGAAAACACCGACCAGTTGTTGAATTTTATCGATAGTTTCAATAACAACTTCCGATATCGAATATTCACACATAAAAAATAAAAATTTTTCTTTTTTCTGTACAGGAGACATGATGAAGTCGACGCATTCATCGATGTTCTTAAAATATTTTACATCTGAAGGTTTTACATCATGTAAAGCTTTCAATACATGTACATTCTGTTCTGAATTCAAATGCCAAATAACAACTAATTTTTGCTATATAGTTTCCATTTATGTCACCAAGCCTGCATAGTATGCTATAGTATGAAGTTGATAAAATTGCTTATCATTTTAAATGCATTCTTATCGTTATGTTTTTTATTGACGCCTTATTCTTACAGAACGATGGAAAAACTAATACAATAAAAAATCTTATAATAAGTCTTAATGGTGTAGTTGGATAACTTTCACTTTCTACTGTCGAGTCACTTATGTTTACGTTCAAGCAAGAATGAAAACGATCACTCAGATAGCAAGAACAATAAATCTTATTATCCACCGTGACCTCTTGATTTGACGGAAAAAAGAGAAAAAAACATATTTCCGAATAAATGTCCTTAAGTTAACACAAAAGACGATAAGACAGTAGATTGACGAAAGATAAAATTGAACAACAGATAGAAAAGAAAAGAAATGAAGTAGAGAACAAGATTTTTTCAATGGTTTATGCGTATATAACGCTGACGAATAAATCTTCAATCGTTTATTATCTACAAAGTGTTGGTTTCATTAGACAAATCTAACATAATTTGCAAACTATGAAACGAAAGAAAAAATTTTTCAGTACATTGCTTTCAATTACTTGCCATACAGAAGAAGATTTCGAAAAAAATATTTCCTAGTTGACCTATAGAATATTTATATAATTGCGTTTTCATATTTTATTTCTAACTAGACGTATGTAGATCTAGGATTTTTGAAATCTATAAGCTGTTCTATAGAGATCATTATAATCCGGTGAATTTCTGATCTGAACACTTCGTGAAGAAAATTCAGTTCGATACAAGATTGACAATTTTCTTATGTTGATATGTGTGTTTCTCTCAGCTTTGTTGCGTGATCTGTGCATCAAGATAAAACAAGGAGTCGATTGTGCATTAAGGAAAGTTGATAAATGCAAGCATTCGATCCATATCTTTCATTGACTAATTTGCCATATTATCTTGTTTATGCATACTGTTATAAATATGCTTGAAATTTGATTGAGAAAACAATATACTAATGGAATTTTAGTGCTGATATATGATTGCGTACTAGAATGTATCTGTTTTCTGCTCTACAAATATCTGGGCACACTCCAGTAGCTATTGTCGCATATGGATTTGGCACACGAGAAATCACATGCAAACGTGTATTTGATCGCATATGCAATTGAACTCGTTTCTCGTTGTTTGACAACACTTGCCACAGTGAATCATGTATTGGGCTCTTATTCTCCAAGTTAACTGTTTCTAACGAATATATATATATATACATAAATGAAAAGAAATTCACAGAATTCGACCTTTCTTATTCTATGATGAAACTATTTTTGAAGTGCATAATATTTAAAGTTATCATTGTCTCAGTGGTGTGTGGAGTTGTAGATCTCAACGTCTGTCCTCAGTTTGGTCAATATTAGAAAGCAATTTGCTCCCAATTCCTTTTAATGATCAAGCCATGTCGTCGATGCAATGGATAAAGTAGTGTATATCGATGGTTTTACGCTATACGTCAAGTCTAAATAGTCGAGATGCACTCGTGATGAGTAGACAGAAAAATACTTCGCCTGTCAATGTAATTCACTGTATAGTTGTTGCCATGCCTCAGTGTTTAAAGTTGAACAATTTTCAAATGGCATTAGGACAAATTACTATTTAATCATCACTTTCAATGCCTGAATTCCAAAAGAATTCGTTGTGTTAGCAATCCGTTCAGAAAATTTGATAAACTGGTTAGAAGAATATTTCATTTCACCCAAACTTCGATATCCATATCAACATGCATATCCTAGTAATTTTCAGGTCACACTTTTCGTAGCTAGCGATAAAAATGTACACAGCATAATTTTTGATATTCAACATTAAAAGTTGGTCTACACAATGAGAAATCAAAAATTGATCATGCAACACAAATATTAATACCAGCATATCTCTCTCGTTTTGAAAGTGAAGAAAATTGAACTAATGAGTGATCAGATTTTCGAGAAAGTATACTCATAAGAAACTAGTAAAATTTAGCTGAACATGCTTGGACTACAATAAAACATTATGTTACGTTTAAATAGACAAGGTTAGTATGGAAGTATGGTACAATCTAATCGAAAAGAGAGAGATCATTGTGAACTTTTAACCTTGAGATTTTTCTTTTCAGATGTCTCCTACTCTCGATATTGTTAGCGAAAGCATATAATGAACCGACTAATTTAGAAAACACGTCAAAATAAGAATACTTGTGGAGCAGCTGTTTACTTCTTCCTTTTATCCTTCTATTGACGCAATAAATTTCACATACTCGGTATACAAACTTCAGTTTGTTTTATTTTATAATTAAAAATTGATTTCTTGATTAAATAAATGAATAAAATGGAAAGAGAAGGAAAGCAAGTACGCAAAAACTTAAACGAACTTGAATTTAGTCAATACCATTACATGAATTCACTCGCAATAATCGTGTTAACCTGTTGCATCACTTCGTTCAATAATGACGATGTATCACTTTGATTCAATTTTACCCGTTTGACTAGATTCTCTTTTTAATCTCTCTTATAGATTCCTTCAACATTTTGTAGCATCGTTTGAACGTATGGAGTGAAATCAGACAGCAGTAGAAAGATTCCACGATCTTTGATTTGATTAATAAGATTTTCCATCAATGGTACATCTGGCAAACCTCCTGGGTAGCTATCACCGCTTCCGCCACTACAAAACGGTATGTAAACAGGTGCATCGCCAACCCAAACTATTATCTGTGCTGCTCGTGAACTACCATCGTTTGTCCTGCTTAATTTCAACGCTTTATCTAACCCACCTTGAGCATCTTCACACATATCAACACCCCCACTTGCTCGTTGACTAGCAATTTTAGCTTCGACAGGTCCAATACTTGGTGTTTGATGAAAATCAATTAAATCGAAACGGTCTGAGTCAGTATAGTCACGATAGGCAACAAATGCCATTCGTAGAACATTATTTTTGTCGAATTTTTCCTTCATATCTTTCTGTATTCCATCACCAATCGCTTTGATATGTTTTTTACAAGCGTCAATCCAATATCCCATGGAGCCGGTACAATCCATCACAAAGCGTATGTCAACAGTTAGTGGTGGATTATGAGCATTGCTAGAAAATGTTAAATCAATTGTACGTTTCATACTTTGTGTAACAGCATCAAAATGTGTTTTCATTTCTTCGTTCCATACTTGATCTGTCGATGAATAGGCCTTGTTATCATCTCCGATGAACGTCGATGTCTTATCTACATGATAAAGTGGATCGTTCGGTGTTCGTCCATCGCTTAGTTCATTTGACCCATTAATCAATTCATCACAAACTAGACATGGATTTTGTGCTGCAATCCAATCATTGAATGACAAGTAAACACCATTCGATTCAAGTCCAAGACCGATTCCGATGACAGTAATCGAACGTTGTTCTGCATGAGCAACGATACGCTGTATGAAACTGCCACGTTTATCATAATCATCAGTCAATACAAAAATAATCATTGGACCATGGTTATTGTTGTGTACTGCTTGTTGTTGTAGTAATTATGAAGCTGCAAAGATAGCGTCACTTAATAACGTTGTTTCACCATCGATTTTTAATGTATTCAATGGATGATGTAAAAATAAACGATCATAGTTTTGTTTGTAACTCTTGATTAGCTCGATCCGTTTTCCGAATGTTAAAACACTAAAATCTTCAATACCATTTTTATTTAATGCTGCACAAATGGAAATTAACATGTCAACAGATGAAAAGTATGTTGGTCCAGTCATTGATACGGATTGATCGAGATGAATAGCAATACGGTATTCCGTTTTTTGGGAATCGATTTGATTTAAATAGATTCGATTGTACTGTCCTTGAGTACAAATACAGGGTGTGGGTGTGGGTGTGGGTGGGTGCGGGCGAGGGTATAGTTACAGAAAATATCAGCACCCACATCCACCGACACCCACTCCCCTCCCTGTCACTCTCTCATCTCTCTCTCCCTCTGTGTTAAATCTATCTTAAATATTTTATTTTTTTAAATTGTAGGAAAATTTTATTATGCGAACAACATATTGTACTCTCTCTCTGTCTCTTGTTCTTTTTATGAATCCCTTGTTCGTTTCTCGTTAACCATTGAATTCCAAGTTAAATTTTTGAACTCTGTGGTTGTTGTTGTCGACGACATACAGATTACCATGTCGATCGAATGACAAACCGATGGGCCTATTCAATTGGTTCGATTGTCCTCCTACACCGTTTCCACCAACAATGACATTTCCATGTGTGGCTCCTTTTTGCCAACGCAAGATTCGAGCATTCCCTTTATCAGCCACATAGATAGTTCCCAATTGATCGACAACGACTCCATAAGGACATGACAATTGATTGAGACCATTTCCTCGTCCTTGACCACCAGCCACGACAATGCCTTGTTTTGCACCTTCCACCCATTTCATCACACGATTATTTCCACAGTCAGACACGTACACTGAATGATCTTGATCGACGAATACGTAGTGTGGGCCAGAGAGTTGACCGAGACGATCTCCCCACCCATGGCCACCTGCAACCACTGTTCCTTGAGTTTCTCCTCTTCGATATCGTCTCACTTGATGTTCTCCAAAGTCAGTGGCACAGAGAGATCCATCCTCGTCCATTGTCAAACCCCAACAATCGATGTTGGAGATGATCGTTTCTCCATTTGTCCCATGTCGACGAGGCCATCGAACCACTCTTGAATTCGAATAATCGCAGATGATGAGACTATCAGTGTCTTTATCGACAATCACATCCAATGGATTAGACAACTGATGAGCTCCACTTCCTTTTCCGTTTCCACCGGCAACCAGTTGACCTCTCGTCTCACCCGATTTCCATTTCATAGTACGATGATTCGATTGATCAGCGACATAGGCAGTTTGATCATCATCAACATACAAACCGTATGGGTTTGAGAGTTGATTGGTTGCATTGCCTTCTCCATTTCCTCCAGCCACAGTGATACCATTTTGTTGCCATCGAGCATTTGGATGAATGTCGATTGAGGGGCCACGGGGTGGTATGACTAGAAGCGATGGAAGAGAGATAGATGGACGGATTGAAACGGTAGGAGGATGTATGGATCGGTCATTTACAGGTATTTCTTCGGGGTTTCAAAGATTGGCTGAAGGTGTAAGCTTCATATTTATGCGGGTGTGGTCCGCTTACAATTGCATGCTATTTCCGATATTCATCATATATACAAAACGGCGAGACTAAAGCTGCCATCTTTTTACGTCTTGAGCACTTCTTCCTCTTCTTAACGACTACTAACTAATTCGGCAATCATCATTTTTTGATTACCTCACCACTCGTAATCCCATAGGCTCAGCACTCAGTCTCCTATGAAAAAAATAAGTTTCTTCCCTTCCTTCCTGCCTTCCTTGATGTCAAAGATCAAACGACAATAGAGAATACGACGACCACGCAGCATACCAGCCCTTTCCGCTAGCCTTATCAGCAAATCAGGTTTTCTGAGCCGGCTGTTTTGGTCAAATAGGTCTTTTGGCGGGCGCGCTATTGACCAATCAGTTTGCTTAGCAGGCACGGCTTCGATGAATTGTTTTTCTTGGCCATGCAGTTTATGTCAATGACATTTTCGGCCATGTTGATTCGGCAAATGTGGTTTTTTGAGTACGCACCTTCGTCCAATTAGGTTTTTGTTCCCAGCGGATTTGGGCAATCAGATTTTTTTGGCACCACGGTTTGGCCAATCAGGTTTATTAGCCCCGCCGTTTTGGCCACTCAAATTTTTGGGCCTCGTGGTTTCTGTCGATCGGGTTTTTGGGCCCCACTGTTTCGGCCAATCAGATTTTTCGGTCCCGGGATGTCAGCCAATCAGATTTCTTGGCACCGGGGTTGGACCAATCCAGTTTCTTGACTCCACAGTATTAGGTCAGTGGATTCCTTTCCCCCGAACTTTTCCGTGGATGATCCTCTGTTTTCGAAGTGTTTCTCTCTTACGCGTTTTGAAGCTCACTTCGGATCCGATCTATGTTTTTTTTTCGACGAACTGTTTTCGTATTTTCGCGTCTTCTGGGGGAAATCTCATATGAAATAAAATTGAGTTTCCGCTTTTTTGGGTTCATTTATTGTGACGTGTAGGGTAACGAGTAGAAGCACACTTTAGTAGCTATATGTAAAGTTTCAATAATGGTAATCTGAGTGAGAGAGAACATTCTAGACTTTGCAACGGTTATGAAAGAGTTTAGCTTTAGTTTCGTACTTAGGTTTTAGTGGTTTCCTATTTTTGTGAGAAAGTAATATTTATTCGCTAGAGATACATAATATTTTATGAGGTAGAATGAGTTTTACCCGTTACATTCATGGTTCGAGTAGCGTTGTTGCTAGTGTTTTAGCATCATTAAAGACTTGAGTATGACACTAGTAGCTACTGTGTAGGAGGTTGTGGTTTCATAGCAGAGAAAGATCAGTTTATCTAGGCGCATATCGAACTACGCTGCATAATCACCATTCATTAGTAGTCTCTTGATATCTCAAGACATCGTTTTGATCAATTTGGCATTGGTGATATCAAAGTCTGCCGATATTTTTCTATAGCTTTGGAATCCTGCATTGGCATCCTGTCAATACATCTTCTGCCATCATGCAGTCTTTTACAGTTATGAAGGGAGGAAGGTGAATATAAATATTTACATAAAAATGACACAGCGTTATCAGCTATTGTGGGTGCGCTTCATGCAATATAGCGACTACTAACTGAAATTCCATGTTCACCTTCAAGAATTCACTTTCACACATAATCTATGCAGAGGGCAGGTATTTGTTTCGAGAATATTGCGCTTAGAATCTATGAATATGGAATTTCAATCAAAAATTTCATTGACTGGCTAGATAGTGAATTTGACAATAGGAGGAATAGTTCACTACAGAGTGTCGGTTCGAGGTTTACGATGATGAATTCTCGGGTAATAAATCTCTGATGATTATTCCTACTCAGCAAGTTCTGAAGTTATGTATGATGTGACTCACAAAGGATCATTAAGTATACCAGTGACTTGTTGCTTCTCTACAAAACTCACTAAAGAATGGCTTGAGACTCTTATAAACCATAGGAAAAATATCTACCATCTGGATCTAGACCGCTTTCAATAGAAACCAGAATTGGTAATTACATAAATGAAGTGTGACAACAGTGCTGCTTTATGTGCACAGTATGTGAATGGAACTTGTGATGGGAGGAGCATCATGGAGAAAATTTAGATTTAATGAATCCGTTGAAGATTTGAAGAAAATAATACGAGTCCTTTTGGTTCCTACGTATCTAAAATTATGCGAGCATATTGAAAGCATCTGTCGCAAGCAACAATTACTTTGAGTAAAAGCGTTACTCAAGTAGCATATTCCGAAGGTGTGTAGGTTTGATGACATATGATTAGTTTAATCTAGCGAAGCCCATTGAACTAGGATTCTTTTAGCGACACTTGCAAATAACATTTTCGGTTGATGTGCTCATGTGTCGTGGGTGCACTTTCTTTACTGATACTCTTTGTAAATTAAGTATGGTCTCTCTATTTCGAAACACCTATTTACTTCTGTTTTAGAATTGTTCATTCAGATTTCCGTTCGCTATTTTTGTGTGGATATGACTTTGATTGATATACTTATAACAAAAAGCATCATAAACATGCGCTCTCATGATGCATAACAAATTTGTTGAAAATATCAGTATCCAAACACACATGCATCTACTTTCCCAATTAAGCAAAAAATAAAGGAGGACAGCCCGACATAACTAGTCCAAAATGTCCGTGAAACCCGTCAGGTGTAGTCTGAAACGTCTTGTACATCAGTCAGGGCTAGTCACATTTTGGACAAATGTCCTTCAAACACGTCTTGACTACACCAGAATGTCTTCGAACCCACTCATATCTAGTCCACTTTGTCATTTGACACCGTCCAGAGTAATCAAGAGACTAAAAACAGCCGATAAAAGGTGGATTTGAACATCTAACCCGACAGTTTTCAAAAAATGACGGCCATCCGGACGGCAGACTAGGACACTGAGATAGACGGACGTCAGTTTATATCGTCTAATCAACCGATTGACTCCGCTTCGTACACTAGACAATTGGAAATCCATCGAAGTTAAACGACTTCGATTATTCTGAAATGTCCTTAATAGTAGTCAGGGCTAGTCCGAAGCGTCGTTTGCACGCGTCATGGTAGGTCCTATTTTAAAGCGTGTATCGCCCATCCTTGTCTAGACTAGTTTGAAAAACTCTAAACAATCCATTTCGTTTGCACTAAATTGTGCTACTAATTCGTTTCAACTGATCAATAATGGAAAGTAAAATAAGTAGAATGTAAGTAGAAAAGTTTTTCAATAATGTATCATTTCTTAAAAACAATCGGCTGATCATTATATGCATTTAGAACGTGGACTAGATGGTGCAATAACAATCATTTCATTGTCTATCGTGTACAAGAACACTCGTAGATTGATAATTAAGAATGATGTGTTGTATCAAGATTACAGATATTATTGACATACATTTATTTTATATTAAAATGATGTCGATTGTTTCAGGTATTATTAAGTTTTTTTTATAGCTAGAACGATAAACAGAGAGTCTACCATAATCAATAGTGAGATCAAAGATAGAGAGTATGATTTTTGAATCTCCATCTGAATAAATTTCGTCATGTTTTGTATTTCCATTTGTTGAAAATGTAAGAGTATATCGAAACATTTTTAAAATGCAGTAAATACAAAGGACAATATTTATCTTGCAGCAAAGAGTGCTAATTTATACATTTTAAAATTATTAGATGCACTAATTTAATGAAAAACAAAACTTGACAATAATTTAAATCTTTTTATATCATAATTTTATTTTGTTTTATTTTAAAATATAATTTCTATCTTGAATTTAAGAATAAATTTAAATTGAGAAAAATTGAATAAATTGTTAGCTGAAGACAGTGATTTGAATTTAAAGCTAACCTAAACCGTAATATGAAAAAATCGAATTTCTTTTCAGTACAAATAGTATTTTTATTTTCGCATTTATAACGTATTTTTTAATGCAATTAATTGCTGCTAGTTGATACTAATTAAAAGACACTTTCTCAATAAATATAAAACTTTTTAAATTTATTTTGTTTAATGTTGCCTGGAATAATCTCGTATTCCGTAAAATAAAATTTTTTATTTATATGGGAACTTAGAAAACTTTGAGAAAAACTGTTTTAGCTAGCCTCTAAGGATGATTATGAACATGTAGAAGTTGATCTCTTGATCATCTGGCTCAATGGTCCAAACGGTGGGTAAGTGATAAACTAGTACTCATGTTTGAATCTAATCGTCATCCTTATATATTTCCATTTAGGCTAGTCCAAACTCGTCCACTACCTAAGAACAGAACCAATCCTATGTACCGTCTTTGATGTCCCTACTTTTTCAATTTTATATCATTTTTGGACGGGCGTCCTTGTCATCCGTCCTGACTAGTCTTTGTCTCAAAAAGTCCACGTCCACGACTAGTCTGCATATTAGATAGTAATTTTGTATAAAAACAGGCTCAAAACAAGTCCCAGACCGATCTCCATTGATCCAAGAATTGGTCTTATCATGTTTCATGACGACCGCCAATCAAAGTATCAGGACACGTACGTTTGACGGTCAGAAATTCGCGCTGCTAACGGACTAGTCAATTCTGAGACAAAGAATAGACAGGACGGATGGACATGTCTAGAAAAACGGCCAGTCATTTAGCCCGTCTTTTACTCACTTAGGCTTTCTGAAGCGTTGGATACTGGTTTTCTTGTAAATTTTAATGCAGTATGTCATACCAAAATGTATGAAAATCACTAGAGGGTTAAGCGAATGCATAAACAAGCGTTACTTGTATCAATGATGCTCTAATTACATCTTCATATAGTATTGTTTCACATTGAATAACACTCCATATAAATGGATGCAAGAAAATCGTGCAGAACACCAAGAAAATATTTTTAAATACGCCAAAAAATCCAAGGTTTTTCAATAATTAATGTCAGATCACATATTCCCAAATGACATGAAATTTACAGAAAATCTAGGAGCTATAGCGAAGTAGCTATTATCAAATTTTCAACTTATTATCATGATGTTTGTGGGAGACATTGATCCCATAAAGATTAAAACTAGCTCATGTTGCAACCAGAATTTCTAGAGCAAAGTTTAGGTTATATTTTCTAATTTCCTTGTTGCTTGAAAGAGCGTGTCAGCGTCCAAGACATCAAATAGTCCTTTTTTAAAACTCTCATTATGGTAAGCGGAAACAACACATCATAATTTCAATGGCTTAAAAAAACAAACCCTGAAGATTGTAAAAAGGTGATTTTCATTGATGTTATCTTGTATGATAATAAAAATGTTCATTGTTAAAAAGCAAATACTATGGTACCTCATATCTGGACGTGCTCTTTCCAACAAAAAAAATTGTCAGCGTAATCCCAGTAGGATTTAAACATGGAACAACATGCTTCTCTTGTTACTACTTCTCCGAAATAGCAGATATTTGTCCAGATACATTCCAAAATTAGATTTTAGTTATAATCGATCTCCGATAGACCTCTGGACTCTGTCTGTTACGGTCTGTGTGGGGAGGGGGAGTGACAAGGGTGGAAATTTCTACAACATATATTTCAATACTCCTTTCCAGCCGTGTTTCACATAATGAAATGCGTAACATGAATTTGGTCGGAGAAATTTGCTTTGTGCGTTCTAACTATCATGAACTGAGAAAAAACAACTAAAACATTTCCGGCTTTTGTTAAAAGCATCTTATTTGGCGAGTAGGGAATGAATGAAGTGTTACAAAAAAACAGGAGACGCACAAAAAAACGTTTTGTCGCTAAGGAAATACCAGATCATGGATTATCTTCCATCCCATGTATTTATCTCAATTTCGAAGATTCTTACAAAAAATTAACTTTTTCTTGAAGGACAGGAGGATTTGCAACGGCACTTAGGTACTTTACCGCTGTTGTAAACTCTTCATTTTATAGAGTACTCTCTAGCGCGTTACTGTCGCTCTCTGCTTATATTTTCCTTCGCGATTATTGTTGTATGTCATTATTATTTATGTACTAGAACAAGATATCCACTTTTTCACTCTTGGTTGTGTTTTCGTTGACTATTTGAATTGTGAAATTATATTCTAATCTCAGTGTTATAAATATAAATCGTACATCGTTATATTAGATTTATTTGCAACTGTTATAGCTAATACAATTATCAAGAGTATTATTTATCAATTCTATATATTTTGTTTATCTGGGATTGAGCTAGCCGCATATGCAGGGATCTCATGGGGTGGGAGGGGGGGGGGGCTTGAATTCAAACACCAATAGATATCAAAAACAAATAGTACTTGAAAAAAATCTACTCGTCATTGTTATTTTTTCGTAGAACACATCTTCACAGACTTTATAGCTATTGGCGAAAGCGGCGAAGTCTATATCTTTCCAAACTTAGTTCAGCTTCTATTGGAAAGACTTGCGCTCTCTAAAGCTTTTTGAATTAACCTAAATTTTAATTAAAGTTGAACATAACTTAGTACATGGCAGCGGTTCTTCAATCTACGTTTTCCAGTTTTAGCTTTTCAAGTATATTGAAAACTGTTTAATTTCACCAGACACTATTTACATATACAACTTACATGCTCTCTGTTAAGAGTTTAATCTATTGACTTTTCTAATGATCGACTCTCGAGTTCTCTGAAGAAGTCGTAGAAAGAATAAAAAATCCCTCATCATTTACTGCTTGAACTGTTATCTTTCTGGCAAATATAGTTTAACGATCTTCTCAGCAAGTTCTGGTACTGAATTGTACATTTCATGACACTCATTGTACTTTATCTTAGGCCAAGAAGTACAGGGTGGTTCCTGCAGTATCCGGTGAGCGGAGCGATCGACTTAGGTTAATGCTTCCCGGTAGTTCTGGGCATCTGAAGAACAGTAGTCTGCCTCTCCCCCTTGTGATATTCTTTGATTGCGCTTTCAGCTGGCTACACATTGCTACGTTGACGAACACTGCAAACGCTACGCAACGCCTTCTATTCAGACCAACCCATGCTGGATAATACTTTCTCATCTCGATATGGATTTGGTTCTTTCAGAGACACCAGTCCTCTAATATTGCATCTTTCCTTAATGGTCGTCTCTACAGTTGGCACAATCCCTTCTCAAGTTTACCAAGCCTGTTTCGTTTCCACTGTTCGGCTAATTGGTTACAATTGGGAGAAGCTTTTCGATTTAGCGGTAAAAGTAAAAACAGATTCGAGATTCCAGCTATCATTATCATAAACAGCAACCGAAAAACATCTTTTTGCGGGGAAAATAATCCAATTCTTTACAGATGTTGAGTCTCTCCCTACGAGTGGTTTAATCGGAATATCAGAAATCGAAATTTGTAAAATTTTTCAATTCTTTTCTCATAAACAAAACGTACTTAAAACTATTGGTGAATGCAGAAAAAAAATACATTTATTGAGAGGGATATTTCAACTTTCAATCAAAGTCTTGTAAACTAAACATAAGCAAAAGCACTTTTCTTACAACATAGGAAATACTTGAAATTATTGAACTTCTATTCCACATTCCAATTTACGCCTTCTATAGAATAATAGCAATGCCTTTCCCGCGTAATCTAACACTTGATTGATCAAGTTTTACTTTCTTTCGCGACCAGGACAGATCTACTGTGTTCTCTGCTGAGTGCTTCCTTTTTTGTCACTGATTCTGAATTAGGGCATTTTTTCAACTAGAAAAACAGGTTCCAATATCCGTAACATCTAAAAGACGCCTTTCAAATTCATATTTTCAAGTTTCTAATCATATGTCAAAAATTATTATATAAAAAAGAAACTTTAGAGTGATGCATCATTTAGGGCAGAATTTTTGACTCTCCCAGAAAACGGCTCGTGTTTTAGATTTTGCTCTCTCGTCCCTCAGTGGTAACTGGTGGAGGTGGAAGAATCTTCTAAGTTCTTTTACATTTTTCTAATTGAATGTGTAAAAAACTAATTCAAAAGAAAAATTAATCGAACTAAGTTCACAAGAGGGAAGACAGTATCAATTAAATATTTATTTTCTCGATTTCATGTCCTTTTCCTGTCAAGTGACTAATGAATAAACTACCATTAAACGCATCAGTGTACGAGTGTTGAACTTTTCGAACATTTTAATGCCCTTTTTTGCGTAAATAACGGGGAAATATACATTAAAATGTGTTACAGTCGTTAATAAAAATTGCATTCTCGAATTTTAAGGGATATTCTGGTTGTTTATTTCTGCAGTTAGTACGTTAAGGACATTGTCTCTAGTTAGGAAAATCGAAAAGGGTAAAACTACTTGACAGTGATAATTTTTTTAGTGTTCTCCGTTGAAGCTTAAGTTTTTCTACAGTTTGACATAACTTACTGATACTGATAGGATCCTGTACAACCTACATTTTGCAATTTGGTCACATTTGAGACGTTTCCCTTGAAAAATACGCATCTCAGCTGTTAAAACAATTGTCGCTCTGTTCACATAAAGATAGATTTTATTGTGATCGAAAAAATGAATGATAGAAAAAGTAATTCCGATGAAATAAGAATTTCTCTCTAACTTCTGTAGAATACAAGCGCCATCAGATCGCTAAAATATAGAAGAATCATCTGTAGTGACCGATACAGACAAAAGCGACGATGAAAATTATCAGATCTGTGTGCTCCGATCACCCGATAGATCCGGATTTAGGTTCAAAGGAAAATTCGATTACTTTCAAGAGTGCAACCACAATAGAATTTGAAGTAGTTGAATCTCGACATAGCTCCCCTAGAATGTTGTGTATTAAAACATTGAAATCGGAAATAACTTATGTTTTGAAAATATTTTTTCGTTACTCGAGCAACATCCGTACTAGGCATAGCTGCGGTATGATTTCCAATCAATGAAATTTGATGAATTTCATGGATACGTATATCTATAGGTTGCGTTTACGGGCTACCAGCGACGATACCAAAATTTTCAATGAACACTGGCTATGCTGAACTCATATAGTTGATACAGTGACTAAATGAATACGGAGGTCTATTATCATAGCAATTCTTACAGCAGTACGCATTTTCCGCTATCACTAACTACAAAAAGATCAACCTTTGCTACAGAAAATTTTTCACATTGGTATTGACGGTGAAAGGGCAGAGAACCAGATAGTATAGAAAGTTTGAGAAAAGCTCTTAATGGAATTAGTGTAACCTCCAGAGCCATGGGTCGACAGGAGCAAACTTTTCCACTTTTCTTTCGATTTAACCAGCACCACTCAAATGTCACAGCTAGATCCATCACAGTTATTGTCAACTATTTTTTGTCGATGTATTCCAGCTCATTATGCTCCCATACAACCAACATAACGGAAAGAAATCATTATCTCGCACTAGAAGTTCCTCAAAATTATACTTGTATTCAAATAATTTCTATAGTTATAAAGGAAAGGAAACTGTGCTGACATTCGAATTGATTCAGCAAACCTAGGTCTCCAGTAATCACCACAGATCTCTGATACTACTGATATTCAAAGTAGAATCGCGGAACACAGATAAATTCAAACTGTAACTATTTTAATTACACTCATATTTCAACAGTTTTCACAAGCTTTGACACCAAGACGAAGCATGTCAATCATGCATATACCGATATTCAACTAAAACCACTACAGTCAGAATCTAAGCAATAGAACAGCCATCAAATAGACCCTCAGATTTCCCACTTTCGTATAACTCAGACGTTTTGAAATAGCCAAGCCTACAAAATTATTTTTGATGTAAAGAATTTTCTGTACACCGCAGTCAACCTAGTAGGAAGGCTATCAAAACTATATTTTGTTTCGAAGAATTTTCAATACAAACTGAAATCGCACTATTATCAAATGATCGAATTACACTTAGTTTTGAAGAATTTTACGCGCTTTATTGACTAAGAACTCGCCTTTTATAACGCTGAACCTACGAAAGCATATTAAGCGATAAGAAACACGCTTCCTATGACGATGAACACGTTAGTAACGAACAAATTCGAATCGACAAGACCACTTCTGGAAGCAACATATTGCAACTTGTTCATGTAGCTGAAAAGCATTCATCTTAAAAACTCATCAAAATGTTGAAAACCGCGTTTGTACAGTTTCAAAACATGCTTTTCCGTTTATTCTGAATGCGATTAGAGTCATGTCAAATTGATTCCTCAATATGAATGAAAATAGGTGCACTAAAACTCAGGATGTCAATGCACATTTAGTTTTCGTTTAATTTACATAGAAGTTAAATTACAAACAATTTTTATTCAAAAATAAATATTGTTGATAACAATTTGTATCTAAGACAATAAAAATATGTAATAATTCATATAATAAATATTAACTGATAATAATTTATGTTTAAGTTGAATCAAAAGTATATTTTTAATAATTTACATTTAAAAACTGTAATAATTGTAAGTTAAAGTTAGTTAAATTATGAAGTATAACTAATTTAGCTCATTTTAAACCAATTACTACAACAAATTTATATATTCTTTAAATAAACTGGAAAATATCATCCCAAAATTTTAATGACAGTAATGTTACTGCTTAAAGCGCACAAATTTGATTAACACATATAGAAAATTCTCAGATATCCCTAAGTTTAGTCCAATTGTTTATTCGCTGCTTCATTGCTACAAGTTCATCTTGCTGAAGCATCAAAATGATTATTTTGACTTGGTGAAAATGGTATATGAAACAGCGAAACAATGTCTATAATATCAAACATTAGGTGGCATTTTCTGTGACCATCTCACATCATTATAATTATGTACCTTTGGAGACATTTTAATATCGTTATATCAGTGCGTTCCAACCCTGGGATTTGTTTCGCTCAAAATTTTTGACGTTAAAACGGCTTATACCACAAAAGCCGAGGCGTTTTAACGAACAAAAGTTGCATGAGTCTTTTTCTCACCTTCTTTTGCTTTTTTGCGGCTAAAGAATGAGAATTCGGAATGCATTTAGAATCAAAAATTTTCACACTATTCTCCTCAAACATTTGGACGTTAATACAGCCTGAAACACAAAAGGGCAGGGGTTTTAACGAAAAACCATTCTCGCCATTTCTGTGTTCAAAGTTTATAGTGTTTGAGCCGCCAAATACTTTCAATTGCGTGTGTGTTAGGAAAGGAAATTTTTCTTTGCTATCGTGCTTCAAAATGTGAGCAAGTAAAGGCCGAAAAAGCGAGAATTTGATGCTTTTTAACGAGCAAAAGTTCTCCTCTTGATTTCGTACAGAATTTGCGAATTTAGACTGGCAGATACTGAGAACAAGGTGCGTGCTAAAAGAACAAAGTTTTTTCTTTTGAAACTGTGAGCGTTTATACGATTTTTAATTCACTTCCGGGCCTAGACAAGCAAGTAAACGTATGACAGTGATGTTCTTTACAGCAATTAAGTGCGAATAGAAAGAAGTATTATAATGAGGGAAATAGCTGAAGCTCAACCGTGGTAGTGAATATACCCATGGATTGTTCGGTCACTTGAAGTTGTATGATTAGGAAATTGCTTATTTTTAAATGCGGGTCGTGTTTGAGTTATTCAAGTGAATATCCTAGCAATTATATTCCATCGCACAGTCATCTCTCTTATTCTGGTATCGATAAAAACATGAACATGAATCTGACACACAATTTAATAATTAAAGCTAATAACTTTCATGGCTTGAAACAAGAACCAACTAATTCAAGTAAATTAAAGTTTAATTTTACTAATAGGTTCGAATAGCACCCATGATATCTTAATACAAGAAAATTGATGTTCACAGTCGAAAATGGATTAGTTCTATAATTTCAATTAATTCAAGACATAGCTTGTTATTTATTATGAACATGAAAGAAGTATCGAATGTAATTTTGTCTTGAAGAGTCTGAACTGTAACGATCGAGCAAAAATAAAATACTAATTCAGATTTTACATTAACATTGTTTCTGTGAAGTATTGGAGTTACTTCTCTATTTGAACTGAAAATCTCACCGTTAATAAAGCTAATTTTCTATTAAAAAGAGATAATAAATTTTTTTGTCGCCCTATCGAATCACACTAAGTCAGTTTGCATTGATTAGGGTTTTATAAATTGCTCACTTTATCGTGAGAAGCTGAGTTCCTATTAAAAATAATTATTTGCTGGATACTTGAATAGCAAAAAAGCCCATTTTTTTCATACATATTTCTCTACTACCTCAGTTATTCATTCTCGTGTTTCTCTAGTGAGAAAAATATGAAGAAGTAGTAAACACTTCAGCTCTCGATCGCAGATATGGGGGGTTCCATTTAACTTTCTTTGTTACCAAATTCACCTAACTTTATCGGAGAGCTCTGTATTTATTATTTCTCTTCCGATTTTAGTCGGCTCGGCAACTATATACATGGAGATTTTCTCATACACGTCATTATCCTCATACTTGGCTCTATTTTCCCATTCACTGATACCCATGATAATAGAGGATAAGATACAGGAGAGAAAAAAGGTTGCGCATTAACGATCAACATACATTCCAATTCGGCAAAATCAAATACTTATATCAACAATGAAAAGGGTTTCGTTTTTCTTTCGATCATTTCTAACTGCGGTAGGAAAGATAATCAAGTAGATAGATACATATTTAGTTCCACCACCAAAAAAAGAGTTCTCTCTTTCGTCTTTTCTAAAACATGACATAGAAACTTGTGTTGCAGTTATGTGACAGAATTTCAACCTTCCAGATCTAACATGCCTCTGCTGCTATAGCCTCATGATTCCAGTCAACTAAAGATTATCTGTTGGACTGGATTGAGCTTATTAGGTAAGTTTGCTTTTCTTTTAGAGAGATTAAGGATTTTACACTTGAAAGGCTCGAAAACAGAAATACACTATACGAATCCCAGTTATTGTATAAACTTCTTTTTTTAATCCAACAACACAGGTAACTATGTCTTGTGTCACACGTTACTCACACAGTCCATTAAGATTAAATCTGTTTTTTCTATGATCAACCCCCATAGTACTGAGTAGATGATCATTCCAAGAACTGTTTTAGCGCTCTATTTGATAATAATATATTACTTATCTCGACTTGCTTTAGCAAACGATGTAATTCTATAAAGTATTAGTAAAAAAAAATAGTACGACAAATTTCTTCATAACATGAATATCTTAGTTAGATATTGGCTAGTTATCTTACAGCTTTTCCGCTTACTCAGCTTACCTCGTTGCTGATTCAACCATCGATTCAAAATTTACGGTCTATTCTAAAAAAACAGGATATGCCTAAAACACTTAAACAAGTAGCGAATAAATCTATTAAGAAACCACTTGAGTATTGAAAGACTTAAAATCTTTGCTGAAACAAATCCTAACAACTGGTGTACTATTCAGAAATAAAGTACTTAGCTATTTCTTATTATCAACATTCAACGCGTATCAAATATATGCATTGTAGAGAAAACAAGAAATGCCAGAACTTCTATTCTCCAGAGAATACATATGTCGTAAGATCTGTGAATGGATAACTACGTAGATGGTTTAGTATGTAGCGAAGGATAAAGTTAAATACTCAGTAAGGTGGATAAATAGGCAAGGTAGTTTATTTCTTACACTAAAAACATAGGTATTATCGAACTCTAAAGGTCCCACGCTTTTGCGTCGAACAATTATAGGTTCAGCAAATGGAAACCAATTAGTATCGTACGTTTGACAGGGAATTTGTTCAAGTCCAGCACAATTCACAGAATTTCGCAGTGTTCCCATGAAACCTTCTGCCAACACCACAGATTTATTTTTACTTTCGTACATCATGAGTTACATCATGGGCGGCTACGAAGAGGTTTGTAATGCGTTGGCACAGAAATTTTCAGTTTCCTTGTCAATGTAAAAGTTCTAATTTTCTATACGCAACCATCAAGGACCCGTTGGACCATCTAATGATTTTGTACTATTTCTACAAAATTACTCCTGCAGTTTTAGATGCTGAAGCATCTGAGTTCCAAGGTACATTTCATTTTCACGTTCTCAAAGTAATAATTTCTTTTCTATTGGTAGGTGCTCTACAATATGATTCGAAAAAGATTACAGATTCGAGATTAAAGGTGATTTCCACAACCCTAAGTCTGGAGAAGTAATATGTATCGTAGTTTTTCTCAAGTCAATATATGAAATATTGCAATGTTCATCGTTGACCGAGTCTTATTTTCATGGATATTTTTCTGTTCCCAATACGTCGGAAATCATATAAGAGTTTTTCAGGGAACGAATTTCCTCTTCGAGAATATAGATATAAGAATAAGGGTTTAGGCATACGAGCATGGGTATAACGGTATAGTTATCAAGGTAATAGGTGTGCTGATATTGATGACACGCTTCGCTGATTTTACTTCCTTCTCTGCCTGCTCTCTTTCCATTGTTCAAATTTATGTTCATCTTTCTCCCCTTCTCTCATATATATGTACGTATTTTATATATGAGATTGTTGCACTCTGAATCTATGAAGTATTGAAAAAACATCATTGCCGAGGGTGGCAGCTAGCTACTTGATCCAATATGTCATTATAAGAGTGTAACATCTTTAACAATATCCTTTTATACCTCTTACGGTAATACTAACCAAAACAAGATAGTTCCTATTTAGTTTCCTTACGTTTTCTCTTTCATATTCCCCTATACGGAATTGCATACCACATCCAATACCGTCCTTAACAATACTAGTCTTTTGTATTGCGTCTGATTTTTGTCCTGGCCTTTCCCCTCTAGTTGTTTTTTCCTTCCGCTATATTTATACAAACTCTGTGTGTTCTCAATGTTATGTGTGACAATTACCGATAAGAAATAAAGAGGATAAGTAGTTTCAAAATAAAGTAACACCTCTACGATTGGAAATCTTTAAAATGGACGAAGATGATTGTGATGAAAAGGAGGAGAAGTTATCACAAGAAATGTAGCGAGCAAAGGAACCTATACGAATACAATATTGAGCAAAGTTGTACGGTATAATTCATCAAGTTCTGAAATTTAATCAATCGCATACTTATCGCTAAGCCTAATCGCGTGATTGAAACATTCATTTTAAAAAACAACGATAGAAATGTATCACTCCAAATTGGAAGAATTCGAAAACAGACGAATAATATCTCTCGATATGAATTCAATAGATATGTTGAAGGATGAAACGAGGTCCATTTCGAAAGGTTGGACTTTATCAATACGTAAGTTGAATACAGGATTTTCAGATAAGCAGCATGAATATCTTGAGAAAAAAAGTTGATGAAGGCATCCCAGAAACCCAAGATTGGAAGTCGAAAGAAGTTGTGTTAGATATGGAAAATTTGAAAGAAAATAGCAAATTCTATATTCCGGCTATAACGAGATTTTGGAGAAGAGGGAAATTCGATTATTTTTGGCCAAATAAAACGTCAGCGACAAATAAAAGCTGTACAAGAAACACCAATCCATAAAGTATCCGTCAAGAAGCAAATTGATGAAGATTTTGACGACGAAAATGATGATGAATAAATTGTTTCAGATTCTCAAGACATCAAGACTGCCATTGAATAGATAAAAATATTGGAAAAAAATTATAACAATATTAAAAAAGCACTTGAATCTTCATCATACTGATTAAATCAAGAATAGTTCCAGATACTCGATTGAAGAAGTTCGTACAAGTTAAAAAATTGGACACGGGTATACCGAATAATGTCCCAAAAAAATTCTAAAATGGGCACTGGCTTTCCGAACACTGCCTGGGACTGTTGAAATGTTACATTGGGGAGTTTTTTCCCTTTTTCACATGACTATCCCACTCATCCAGAAATAGCTCAGTGGCAACTTTCGTAAAGCTTAACTCGTTGGTTTTGTTATTATTAATATTATGTATCATTACAGTTCATGAATCTGTAACTCATTACTTTAAAATAGGAAAATTAACATGATTATATGGTCTTCGAGTGACCCCTTCTCCTCTAGAATATCATTCAACATTAGTGATTAACCAACTCTCTTTAAAATTGGATGACATAATATTTTTGTTGCTCTTTGTATACAAACGGTTACCTTATGAGATTTTTGTATACAGACGATTTTCAACTGTATCTCAACTTCAGAGACCGAATCTAACAAATTTTATTTATTAACCTCAACTCATATTATGAATGATGATGAAAATATATCTACTCATAATTTTGGTTTTTGAATATGATTGTCAAGCTATTTGTATCTTTTTGTTAAAACAGGAAAAGATAATTAGGTCAACTTTATATTCGAACACGTACTTTTAATAACAATTGAACTGAGCGTACTGCTTCTTTTTATTTTGTTCAAAGAAATAGGAGCGTGGAAATTTTCATAAGCAAATAAAACTTTGGGATTGCCTTCCGAGCCGCCTGGAAAGAGGCAAACGGATAAAAACATTTCCTTTTCTTCTTTGTCTTATTGCTCAACGTTCTAAATAGTCAACTTCATGAAAACTCTAACAACTTATCAGACACAATCTTGAATATATATATAGGCTTTCAATAATAAGATAATTCAAAAGAAAAATATTTTAAAGCATTTCTACAGACTTTTTGAATTTCACTTTGTTTCATAGCCAAAAGATGATCGATTAAGTCGCATGATTTCTAGCTATGTGATGGAATTTTTTATAGAATGCTGTATTACTTATTTATTTGTCGAATAATTCGGAAATAATCCATCGATTGACTTTCGCAAAAAATAGCTATCTTTGGCCATAATGGATAAACAGAAGTACATTATAATGGATTAAGTGATCTCATTGAACATTAAAAAATCAAGGGAAACGATAATTATTTGGAATCTTCTATAATTATTGAATAATTTATTTATTTAGTTGTACTCTATAATCATTCCGCAAACACATCAATTTAATTATATGACCAGATAATCAAGCTCAATAAGAAAGAGAAAAGAAAATGAGCACAAATGCCGTTATAAATAGAAATAATCGAGCAACGTAAAAGAGCCAATAATTTTTATTCGTTAGTTGATTGATACTGATACTGCTCTATGTTTAACATGATCATAAAACAATATAAGATCAAGCAATAATATTTAGTTCCTCCATAGGTAACAAATATCAAATTTTTCAATCTTTATAAAGTACATGTGTGCTGACAAATGCTCGTGGCAATGCTCAGAATACTCAGCATACTGAATAGCCTAATAAGACTAATATTTTTTTATCTAAAAATAATCCATAGGAAAATTGCACTATAAATACTTTAAAATTGTTCAAAACTGTGTGCCCCTTTTCATCTCCAGTCTCTATTACTTTTTCAACTGTTTTCAAATCAATTTGTTGAAGAGAAAAACTATGCACCATAAGTCAAAATCAGAATGGGCATACACATAATGACTGAATGGAAGCAGAAGCAATGAAAAAAATTGACATACTTTTTACTCGAAAAATAGTGAATCTACTATAATTCATTTTTTTCCGTTACAGTGCATTTATTTATTTATTTGATGCTATCATGCTTAGAATTAATCAATTCGTTTATTTTTTGTTTAGGTTCTTATCAACTGTGATATTGATTTCTTTACTACGGTATATATGATCAATGGCTCTATTTCATGAAACTTGGAAAGAAGAATTTTTATTCACTTCCGGTCGTATTGATTGTATGTATAGTCTACATTATCTACTCGTTGGAAGGAACGGAAAAGCGCTTCTCTATTCAGTTATTGTCAGAGAATCTCTGTTATGTCTTATTCTTTTCATCTTATTCAACTCAGTTATCAGCGAGACAGCAACGTAATGGTATGACAATAAAACGGAGCAAGAGATACTCCTCACGAGGGAATCGAGCGCACATCTTCTGCTTTCCGGGCAACTGTATTACCACTGTACTGGAAAGGAGTGTATTTCATTCCATCTTATCACCAAAGCATTCTTCTCCGGTCATAACAATCTGAATACTAGGATAGTGGAAATTGTATTCCTTAATACACGATAGTCGGACTTTCGTTGCTAGACCCGTGAAAAGTAATACAGTGCACACGGTGAGATTGTTGGCATTTTTCTTGGTATTGGAAGAGTGTTCTATTGGATAGAGGTGCACCACTGCTTTCAAAGTGCAGTATACTTAAAAGAGAAACCTTTCTCCATTACTGTGCAGTGTATTATGCAGGACACCAAGTACGAATCCCATTCTTCCAGGCATGAAACTATGGTTTTATACTGAACCTAATTTCTACAAACTTTGAAACCGTTTCGATTTCATTCCAAAAATCGGAACCTTTTCTCGTTTCCTGTGGCACCTTTTCTTTCCTTGCACGAATCGACACTCGATGCATTGTGAATTTTATCTAAACTCTATTGTTTTCAAGAACGGCTTTAAATGACTTCCAACGTTTTCGAACCTTCACTATTCACTAAACCAAATCGGTATTGAAGATTTTGGAATACATTGGTAGGATTTCTCACATTCATCAATGATATTTATCACACTCTAGTAACCTTTTCATTTCAAAAAGCATAAAAACAACCATATTTCAGCATCAATTTACTTTTTAAACCATCATTTGGGGAGGTATATAAGCAATTGTTACTTCTCTATGTAGACTCCAATGGTTCCTCAGAACATGATAGTGAATTTTGATTTTTCGTTTATATCCTTAAAAAAAATAACACACTATGTCTTACAAAATCAAAACCATTCTTGCATATATATTGATTATTTTACAAATAGTTATTATTCAAGAAAGTTACTTTATCCCAAAACCAAAATACTCATCAATTCATCTAATAGGGTATCAGTTTTATTTTGCATTCTAACGAATTCTATGACATCACCTATGCTGGCACACTCAACAAACAACTTACTCCGACAAGATTTGTTCTCTGCATTTCAATTCTTTTATTTCAAATGAAAAATAATATCCAACTCAATTTTATATATGGAATATATTCACAAAAAAACATAATTAACGAACTTTCTTCCTAGTTTAAGAAGTAGACATTTCGATAATGCAGTACATTTATTCTGAGGAGTAAAATATAAAGCATCATTCTGAGAAATTTAAATCGCTAAGAAAACATTATTAGTACTAAGTAATTTCGAATAACGGTAAATTTGGATTATCTAATGTAAGATGTACTTGCGTCACTTTCTTTTTTATGAGCATTTACTCCTTTCGTTTACTTCAAACAGTAATTTCTTGGTTTTCATGCTTATTTCGAAAAGTATTTGTCAATTGAAAGTTGGGCATATTCTGCGACTATTTGTATAGATTAGGAAGTTTTTCTAGATTCTCAAATGTCCTTTTCTAGATGCTTAAACGTACCCTGGTGAGCCGAGTACGCCTCTGACCTTGAACACTGGAGTTTTTTCTAATTTTGACGATCTCAGCAGTTTTCCAGTTACTTTGTATCTCTTACTAATAAATTAAGTGTTATTCTATTTAAAGAGCAGATTTGTGAGACCAAGCTTTTACATGTCCCGGTCCCACAAATCCTTAGTAAGAGGTCTTTCGTCCGAAACTCTCGAAAGGTTTCGGATAGTAAGAAAAACAGAAAAACTCTTGGGGTTTCTTAGAATACCAATATTCTAGAGAGTAAATTTCAAGAAACCCTTTGGAAAGGTTTTAGAAATTTTCAAATACGGTTAGAAAGGTTTGTTTTCTACGCTTTTTTTGTCACCGTGACACTTTCTTGATGATGGTGACGTTTAATTATGTAGTTTTCCTTATTACCAAGCAGTAATATTATCCAGTGAATACCTTGTGCGAAACGCAATCTGTGATACTATAAGATGTAAAATATGAATCGAAATCTCTTGAACGCGAATTCATAAAAGAATGAAGCAGCTTTTCCTTTATAGTTTGCACAATTACTGTCATGTATCTACCCAAATTTTCTATTGAAAGATTTCAGGTAACTACTCACGTGCTAACTAGGTCGCAAAGTTATTTTTCAGATTGTGTATCTGATATCAAGAAGTCTTTAGTGTACTGTAAGATATAATGATAAATTCTTTTTCAGCTTATTTGGTTCCTCATGATCTATGCCTGCCTATTTTTCACTTGCATCTATTATAACCTACAAAAAGGACATCAAACTCAGTAGTCTAATTTGTTATATACTGATATGAAAAAGAGTTACCATGAGAAAGTAATCAAAGTTTCATAACTAGAATA
>OENT01001731.1:0-35773 GCA_900239685.1 Rotaria macrura | reverse complement strand
TTCTACACGAATGTGATAGAGCTAACCTATTCTATTCAACAGACATGTAAATTTTGTAGAGATTTCACATGATAGTATGAAATCTGAAGTGAAGAAGCAGTACTTGTTTCGATTTCAACCTGATTTTCGACCAAGATACGAGAGTTTCTTGTATTATCATTTTCTTTGCTATACTAGTTATCGAAACAGTCAGGCTTTTAAACTTTTCTTATAGAATTAATGCTGTTGTGAAACTTGAAATGGAGCAATGAAGCTTGTCTTTAGACATCTTCGAATCATTAGAAGCTCTTTTATACAGACTAATAATCCACTGTTGCAAAACATTGATTCATAGTCTTATATGCACAATATGAATTAATTTGAGATGTCTTGGTTTAGTAGATAAATATTTTGCAATGAAATTCGTCATTCAAAGAAATATTGTCGCTAATTTATATTTTAAGCACTGTTGTGATTTGTAAACTTTCTTTTAGCGTGTTGCCTTTTGAGAAGATGAAGATCATTATCCTAAATCACAGCGAACTCTATCTCAAATAAATCGATCGAAGCTTTTACATTTTGTACTAATGTAAAAAAAGAATTTTAGAAATGAAGGTACTTCCCGAATCCTAATTAGCAACATCTCAACTATTTCAGAAACGTGTTGCACTTTATAATAGGAAAATTCGTAGCAAGTAGTAATAAAATCAATAATTGTTGAATACATTTTGTTTCCCCGATTAATGTTGAGAATCTCCCTTCCGTATTTGAATATATAATAATTTTAGCGAACAATAGTTAGTCGAACTATTTTCTTATTTTTCAGACGAGCAACTTTCTATATGAATGCTGTTGCTAGTTTAAAAAAAATAATTAACGTGGCAATATATACAATAATTCAGTTCATAAATCAACCCAACTGAAATCATATGGCATGTACACAGCCGTTTACGGTCAAATACGTAACGCATACGTTCGTAAATTATGGGCTTGAATTAGGATGCGATGCGGTACCGACAAGGTCTTTTACGGTGAAGTTATAATAATTTACAGTGCCCTGTGACTGTCTTACTGAGAACTGATGAATCAACGGAGGATAGTACGGATTTTCCAAATTTTTTTCAAACATACGGTAATCGCAGTAATCAATATTATATTCGTGAATTACAAATGAAATTATGAGCCTTTCAGTTGTTATTTCTTTTTATTTAAATAATTTCGGTGAATTTCTTATTCCCATAGAAGAGAATGTCTCCACTGTACGAGAGTTCACAAACATGAAATAGCTTACCACGTTTGGTTATACGCAAGGTTCAGCTAATGAATATTTTAAGTGATGATTTATTTAAATCGAAATGTAAACGAACATAGCATCAAAATAAGCAAAAATAATAGAAGTGATAATAATAGAAAATAATAATGGACTGATGCAGAAGAAACAAAAACATGAACTGAACTAAATCAACAACGTAATAGATAGAAAAGGTCAAAGAAGCACGCATTAAGGAAAACACTTAGTGCCCACTAACGACACCTGTTGGCGCTGGCAGACATATGTTTAAAAGTTTAAATCAACTACTTCTTTGTTCTTTATACTGCCATTTATAAAATTATCATTTTTGCTCAATACTCTTCTCTGTGTTCTTTTTTTTATGTATATGTTTTCTTGTCGTTATCTACACACTCATAACTGAATTATTTATTTATTTTTTTGGTATTTCTTACTTCTCTATCGATAGTGTTGGATGATATGTTATTCATTTTCAATGTCATATGATGGCATAAATTAATAAAAAACTGTTTGTTAATCTCGATTAGGGATGCACCAATTCCTATTTTTTGATACTAAAGATCGATCATTTGCGGTATTTAGAACCGCCAATCCCGACCAATTCTTCGAGTCATGCCGATTCAATTTTGATCGCTGTATCTGATACTATTGTCAACTTTGACGAATAGCGAATAAAAGATACAAGAATTGACCGGAATTGACCAAAACTTCATGATTTTCTGTCAATTCCAATCAATTCTCGTACCATTCAGTCATTTGTCGTCAAAACGGATAACAGAATCAGATACAGCGATCAAAATTGAATCGGCATGACTCGAAGAATTGGTCGGGATTGACGGTTCTAAATACCGCAAATGATCGATCTTTAGTGTCAAAAAATAGGAATTGTTGCATCCCTGATCTCGATTTAGCTTATCAAAATTTGGAAATTTCAGATAATTAAATTTTGCAGAAATCAACATTTGTGATACGAAGAATCAGCAAGGCAGCAAGATAGTTGAATTAATGTTTTCCAGAATCGAAGACTTATCTAAGTTAATAATAAAATAATGTGAATTCAAGTACTTGATGACCGTCGAAGAACACTTGATATTATCATCATGAAAGATTTTTCCAAGTCATAGCTGTTTATTTACATGAATAGAAGTAACTAATTGTGCGATTTTGCGCGTTGCTGTCAGTCTTAGATAACACTCATACCGATTCTTTGTTTTTCAAATTTTGTTGGTAAAGTAACAGAATTTTGTAAGAAAAGTTGAGCAACAAATGACATGGGATTTGATCTTGATACTAACGCATATCATTTTAACGATTAATTGCTGAGTTATAACTTCCTGCAACGGAATGTGTATCATTTGCCCTAAATTCTGGTCCCCAGATCGGTCCCTAAATCTGATCTCTATTTAGGGACAATGAAACAGTGATGGACAATGCTGGTGACTAAATAGGGACTTTTATTTAGGGACTTTTCCATTTAGGGCTTTTTTTTTAAATATCCTATGTGGCATACATATGAACACCGGACATCTGAATATTCATACCAGTCTCTATACATGTTTCGTACTGTCATTAACTGAAGATCTGCTATCCTAGTGTAATGCATCGTGATACCGTATCTGGTGACCAGATTCAAAACACTGTATGACGTTTAATTTTTGATCTTTTTTTGTTGTCTCATCTTTTTAATCTGCCTATGCAATTTATTCAGAAATTTAATACGACATTCTCATTTAAAACGAAGAGGTGCTCAAGTATAATTCAGATGAAACAGTGCCGAAAATGAGCAAAAATTTATTACTAACTGCACAGCTGATTTTGCGAACGGAATCTACGACTATATTTTAATTCTGTTTTAGGAACTATATAGAGACAAAAATTTTATTATAAGATTGTGACGAAAATATTTGATTTGTCCGAAAAGTTTGTCTTAACGTTTTTTACAAGTGTCTCTTTTTTAAATTCGTTACATATTATTAAAAAAAACGACTGATCATACTGTTACTAAAGTGCAGCATAATGAAAAAAGAAAAAATTAATAGCATGAATAAAAAGAAAATCTTTTAGCTACAATAACAAAATCATAGATTTCATATAACACAAACTATCGTAAGTAGAATACAACAAAGGTATCGCAAGAAAAAATAACAAAATGCAGTGTACATTCTGATCACCAGATACGATATCACGATGCATTACATTAGGATAGCAGATCTTCAGTTAACGACAGTAAGAAACATGTATAGAGACTAGTATGAATATTCAGATGTCCAGTGTTCATATGTATGCCACATACCCAGGTCAATCAAAACGGCTACCGTTACAGTATCGTAAACGGTCGTTTTTACATCGTATACCACGGTTAAACGACTGTTTTAAGCCGTATTATGGTGTTTTAACAAGGTCAGTATTACGGACGTACACGAACACCGTATATACGCCGTAAAACCCTCGTAAAGACAGCGTAATACTATCGTATTCTATAGAACATACGGCCGTATTACTGACTTTGTTAAAACGGGATAATACGACGCCGTAATGGGCAGTGTTCTCATCGTATACGAACGTTTCCGAATCAATCTGTTCGACCAGTGTAGGATATTTTTAAAAAAGGCCCTAAATGGAAAAGTCCCTAAATAAAAGTCCCAATTGAGTCACCAGAATTGTCCATCACTATTTCATTGTCCCTAAATAGAGACCCGATTTAGGGACCGATCTGGGGACCAGAATTTTGGGGGAAATGACAACCAACCCTGCAACGACTGCAGCACAAAATGATGAATTTAAATGTATCTTTCTAGACTTAGCCAAAAATGTATCGTATCATGTAAAACAAATCAATAACTAAAATAAATAACGGTAAACAGGAAAGAACACATTAATCAGTCGGTAAATAATTTTTCTGTCTTTTAAACGATGCATAAAAATATCGATGTTTCTCTTATTTATTAACACTGTTATAATTTACATCTACAATTGATAATATTTTCATGACTGAACCCGGAATTGTCTGTAAGCACCAAACTGTGAAAATAGCGTATTGTATATCACTATGCCTACTCTACTTTGTTGATTGATTCGGCTGTACGTGTTTGGTAATGTAACTCAGCCATGGATAATGCTTTATTGCATCAAAATTTATTCTCCAATCGTTTCTACTTGCATACTAGCAATTAGGGTAATAATAATTGGCCGAAATGAAACCAAAGACCGAAGTGGCCGAAAAACCTGATTGGTCCTTCGTGAATGCTGCACAACCAGTTACTCTTAACCCATATTTTATTGTTGATTTTCCAAAAAAGATGGAATGAATATTTTATAATAATTATTATTAAAATCGATCGAGGCAAAAAATTCTAAATCTGTGAAGCATATTAAGTTCTCATTTTATTAATATGAATTCTATTTCCCGAATTTCGAAATCAAATTTTCTGATCTATTCCTTAATAACTGGCTATAGTCAGAGGATAAGTCGAGTTGTCTCTGAAGGACAAGTCGACACATCTAAAACATGATATTTTCCTATCTATTGCGAGTTGATTTACATTGTGATTTTACAAAAATTAATATCTATATTAATTTAGTCACTATCGTCATTGTTATTTAGCTCTTTATATTATTCTATCCACAAGACAAGTGAAATACAGAAGCGGCATCTCCTACGATAAATATGCAGTTATACATATTTCATGAACGACCAATCAGATTTCTCGGCCACTTCGGTCTTCGGTTTCAACTTCGGCCATTTATTATTACCCTAGCAATTAGTCTATCAGCTACTGCTATGCAATCGTTATCCCTTCCTCTCACTGTTGATTTTATCTTTTTCTATATTTCTCTTCCAATCATCAATATAAATTTGTCTGTTATGCGAACAATGTGATTTGAAAAGTAAAGAAAAATAATAAAACATAGTTCGATCAATGCAGGTAAGGCGCTACAAACAATGCTCGAGAAATAGTATGATGTATGAATAAAATACATTTATTATAATAAATGTTGTTCGTTCAATACAGGATTATATTTGAATCGAATTTAAAATGTTTCTTTTTAGTTATATAATAAGCGTTTCAACCTATACATTCAATGTGTTTTTTTCTCTTGCGTTCGCCTATACCTATATTATGAATAATGGTTTTCTTGTAACAGCGCTAAAGGAGAAGAACGTAAAAAATACAATCGGCACATTAGAAATCGCTCGTATACATCGAACAAGATGCATATATAATTTTTTTTCTTTCTTCTTATTTTTCATTTTTATCTTGATGTGTGTTCTCCTTTGCAACTCGCATTTAATGTATGTCAATAGTATGAAAACCTGTATTTCTTCTTCAATTAACCGCCGAATTCACGAGAAAGTGAGGCTTTTCTTTAATATCAATGTTACAGATGTTGCGTTTAATATCCTTTGAGAATACAAAGTTTTCTTCATAATTTAATGATTCATGATTTTAGATTATGTATTAAAAAAATTGATTAATTTACTACAGTATAAGTGTATCTGCATTCGCATTGCAAGGCTAACCGATTGAGACGGTATGTCAATCGCCGATATTCAAACATTGATTGGTTTTGATATGATTGTATTTATTGGATCACCATTGTCGGGTAAGGGTACACAAGCACAACTTCTTGCGAAAGATCTCGATCGGTCATATGTCTCAACTGGAGATCTCTTTCGTGCTGAAGTAGCAAGTGGAAGTATATTGGGTAGACAGATAAAAATTTACATGGATACCGGTGAATTAATTCCTAATGAATTTACCACAGTATTTCTCACGACAAAATTGAGCGATTCGATCTATCACAATGGCATGATCTTGGACGGTTATCCTCGTAGCTTATCCCATCTTCCTATTTTTGATGGCATACTGACAAATTTGAATCGATGCGTCCATGCTGTCATCTATTTGGATGTACCCAAAACGGAGCTTGACAGACGTCGTGCACAGCGTGGTCGAACTGATGATGATCTTGATACTTTTGAACGCCGGTACACAGTCTTTAAAGAAGAAACACTACCTCTGGTCGAAGTATTTAAGTCAAGAAATAAACTTATCAAGATTGAATGCAACTCGGAATCTCCAGTAGAAATCAGCCAAAGAATACTTTCTGGGATCGTTACTTTGCACAAATGACCGAATGTTTACGGATTCGATTCGATAGTTTCCATCTCAAAGCAAGAGTTTGCCGAGAAAACAAAATATGCTTGTCTCATTTATCGATGTGAAGCGAGCATGACGTGAAGTTACCACGATAGCTTTAGGTAATCTCTGAACGTTCAATGGTAAAACACAAAAACATAGGACCTGCGTGAGGGTGATCGGTACTAGGATCTGGCAAACACCTTCATGGAGATCCTATACTTCTGAGTTGCACTGTGGAGCGTTCAGATATCACCTGAATCCGTCGTGGTAGCCTCACATCGTGCTAGCTTCACATCGATGTCTCATTTTGTGTGGAACTTAATCATGTACGATTTTGTGTAAAATAGTAGTCAAGTGTATTCTCATGTTTTGGTTAATTGATAAAACATACATTTAGTACCAGCTGTTTTTGTTTCGAGTTTCATGAAATACTGTGAAGAGTAGATAAATTTGATATTCTATATACGTAGAGAGTGAAGGCTTCCTTTACAACTCACATACTGAATATCTAATGAGAGTTATGTAGACTTAAAAAACTACTAGCAATAGTACAAGTCATTAGTTTGCCAACTAACATGAAAGAAATTACAAAGACGATTGTCATACGCGTGTTGATGTGTCAATATAATCTTTTCTCTATAAATTTTTCAATTGAAGACTGAGTCCACACTCACAAAACAATTTCAAGCAATTTGAATGTTTAATAGTTTCTAAGAAAGGCATAGAGTGGTCGACCCTAATCCTATCACGAAATTGAATTCTTTAAAAAAACTTCAAATGTATCAACTTCCCGCTGTCTGTTTCAAATAATTTTTTGATTCAGGAATAGACAAAACATTTCTCTATCGATTCATGTATTTTTGACCAAACAACAATAAGATATGAGGAAGGAGTGATAAGAGAAAACAGACCTACCCTCTTTTTTGTTCCGTTCTGCTCTATTCCTATAATGACATTATTCCAGCAAAAATGCATGGAGCTCACGAAAGAAACCTGTTCTCAACTTGAAAAACATCATTTTTTTTCACTGAAACTCTGGTCATTAGATTCATCACGTTGAACTCTATCGACTCATGTCCTTTTCACTATTTTTAAATGTACCTTTCATCTCATTTTTATGAAAAAGAATCAATTTTTCATGTGATGCAATAATTTCGGTAACTTTATTCCATCACTCCAGCTATTCTTCTTTCCTTATTTCATCACACAATAGAAACTACATTAGGAAAATATTCACGATCAGCGAAAAAGATCTTGGTGCTACTAAAAGCAAAGAATTTCGAAATAAAGCTGACATAAGAAATGAAGTTGAATAGAAAGCTCATCTGTAGTTACAAAAGACGGAAAATGTTTTCATCGTCATTTATTGGAATTCCTCTGTATTAGTAGTAAATATGTCAAAATTATCCCATAAGAGAAAACAAATTGGTAATCAAAATTTCATTACTGTAGTAATAGTATTTTTATTTGAAATTAATAATAATGAAAAATTATTAAGTATTCAGACTAGTAGCGGTGCCAGAAATTTCCTTGTGGGTGGGCTGAGCCCATCTGAGACCATCTCTGATGTTGCCACAAAGCTTTGTGTTAAGGGCTTTTGAAAATTTTCAGGGTGGGCTCAACTTCCTCTCGGGTGGGCTGAGCCCACCCCAGGCTCCCCCACTTAGCCAGACTACAACACAAGCGTTTTGCGACATTTTGAGAAATGAACTTTCCAAAAAATGATAGCTTGAGTTAAGAAAGAGGAACCATTTTTTCGGTTATAGAATTACACTGATAGATTTTATTGTAAGCCAATTAATAAAATGAAATTTACATGTATACAAATTAAAATTGGATCTATTTATTACCTCGCATGTTACATAATTTCACAGTTGTGATTCTGCAGTTTCTTCAATATTTTGTTTCCCATATTTGAGTCGAAACTCATCCTTTTTGTTACGATTCAATGAAAAAAAAAGCTAAATGTACAGTAAGAAGTCTTAGAAACAGCGCTATTGTGTGAAAAGAATAAAGTCCGATAATATATGGTCGAAATTTTCTGTCTTTTGTAACTACAGATAAGCTCTCTATTCAACTTCATTTCTTATGTCAACTTTATTTCGAAATTCTTTACTTTTAGTAGCACCCCCTAGTCGAACATCTTGTACGCAAGATCTTAGCCAAGATCTTGGGTACAGATAAGTGAACAGATCTTGAAAGTTTAGGTACAAGATAATACGATTATCTTTTACCAAGATCTGTAATAAGATCTTGGGTACAGATGTGTAAGATCTTACGTACGAATCCATAATATCTTGGAAATGTACTAAGTTAGCACGTGTTGCATGTGTCGTGATTTGCGACACCATGCACGTTGCATTCTGAAAACGTGGTTTGAACCTATCGTGCAGCACATGTTTTATTTTTTCTGTAAAAACGTATTTTGATATTTTTTAAAATTATTTTCAATTTATTTATTCTCTCTAAAAGAATTCAAACAAGTCAGATCTTGGGACTTGACTAGCTTTGCGTTGGCCGGATCTCCATCAGACCGCTTCAGGACAATCCTCTCCCAATCATCGATCGAGATCAGCATGTTCTCGAATAATTAATAATCGAGAAATATAATTAAAAAATATACTTTGGAAATGTATGTTTCCTACGGTCAATCATATTGTTTATATACGACTGCATATGCATAACAGAACGGTGAATGACTACTAGTCAGCATCTAAATATACGAATGATGTCGCTTTATGTTTTACTCAAAATCTTGTGAGAAGATAATAGTAATCGATATCTAGTCCATGATCTTGCAAAGATCTTATGTACAGATATATCTGATACAACCAAGATATATACATACAAATTATCTTTTCAAGATCTTGATAAGATCTTACTTACCGATCCCAAGATTTCAAGATCTTGCTTACAAGATGTTCGACTAGGGGGCCAAGATCTTTTTTTTTCTGATCGTGAATATTGTCCTAATGTATTTTCTATTGTGTGATGAAATAAGGAAAGAAGAATAGCTGGAGTGATGGAATAAAGTTACTCGAAATTATTGCATCACATGAAAAATTGATTCTTTTTCATAAAAATGAGATGAAAGGTACATTTAAAAATAGTGAAAAGGACATGAGTCGATAGAGCTCAACGTGATGAATCTAGTGATCAGAGTGTTCATCGAAATGGTGGCAGTTTCACGATCGAAATGCAGTTTTTTTTATAAAATGCTTTCTTTTTTCTGTGAATGATGAAATTGGGAAAGAAAAGTAGCTGTAGTGATGGAATTAAGAAGAGAACAGAACAAGAAAAAAGTGAAAGTAGGTTGTTCTTTTTCACTCAGTGTTAATCCGTATTGTATCGCTGTTTGATAAAAAGCACATGAATCGATAGAGAAATGTTTTGTGTATTCCGGAAATCAAAAATTGTATCAAAAGAATAAGCAGAAGTTGAGATGTAAAGGTTTTACTGGAAATTTTTGGAAATGGTGATGGAATTAGGGTCAACCACTCTACTATATAAGATTCCGTTATGTCATTTTCTCACGTGTTTTCTGTAGGTACTGATATCGATATGACCGTTCTCATAATTCAATAAATGTGAAAACTTCAGACTTATGTCCGAGAGTTATGTGTACTTCAAAAAGTGAATGAGACAAATCAGTCATTCTAGAATGTGTGCACGGAAGAAGTATCTTGGTAAAACGTTTTGGGAAACTCCAAAACTACTGATCATCTCAGACATATCTACGCAATTCAGTTTCGGGATGCAGTTTTTGTTTATTTCGGGACCTTTTTCAGGCGATGTTCTTTTAGAAAGCTCGATTTGGTTCAAAACTAATATCAGATTCGGAATCAGCGTTAAAAAATGAGTCATTTTATATACGTTGTGGATAATTCTGAGAAAAAAGTTTTTTTTGAAAAAATCCCTGTACCCCACCTCAGGAATTGTTTTGTGAAAAATGACAATTTTTTCGATAACTCAGCCATTTCTTGCCGGATCCTTCTCATCTTCGAACTCGACCGAGATATTCATCAGAAAATTCTGTGCACAAAATTTCAGCTCAATCGAATGTATTTGTAAAGAGTTATCGTGTTAACGACCGGTCGGACACACTGACCGATTCTAGAGTGTACTCCCTTTTTGAGTAAACAATAAACGAAAGAAGCCTAAACTTTTCCTATAGAGATAAATCTTAGAAAGAGAGCTTTTAATAATTTTCGAATTATTATTATAGTTGGAATATGTTTATGCATATATATTTGATGTCTAAAATATCAATGATCAATTCAAGAATCAATCATTTGTCACCGTAGAAAGCAGCAATCAGTTGTTAATCATAATTTGTCTACATATTTAGTTAAATTACTCAGCTGTCATTCGAAAAACTTTCTACGTATTTTCAGACCTCATGGCAGCCTATTTTAAATTACACAAGGTGACCAAGGTCAAAATCTCAGAGGGTAATATCTTGCGTGATCTTGTAACATCAGAGCACAACCGTTGTCTCCGAAATTTTACCTTAATTCATACTATAATATTCTTGGCAGATCTTATTATCCTTTCAGGCCTTACTGCAAGATTATAGAAAGTGTTCTGCGACAGTAGCATCCCTCAAAACGTTTAACGGTGAATTGGTGTAAAATTTCTAAGACAACGAGTTACCGTACGACCTCCGTCTCACCTTACAATGCCTAATGTTTGCTTTTCTCACCTGGCCATAATTTTAAAACATTTATGGATGTGATTTGTGGGTGTGCACCTTGTTCATGAGGAAACCATACCTACACCCTTGGCATCGCAGGTAGACAAGTCTCAAATTTAAAATTCCACTGAGGCTGAGTGTAGAGAAGACAAAGTCGAGTGAGACTCAAGTCTCACCTAATCTATACGTTTCGCCTGCTGCGGCATATTTATGATACAAATATATATTATATTCCGTGACGATGACAAAAAACTGTTCGATACTATCACTTTTGCTAGATTAAAAGTCTTCGCACGAGATTGCTTGAAATGTAATTTAGTCAGTCAACTTTCATACTGAAGAAACATTTGAATTTTCAAAGCAAAACTGAATTTCAAATGAGCATATAAATGAAAAATAGTGTATAGAACACGAAACTAGCAAGATTGTAACAGAACACTTAAACTATCAGTGCCATAATTAGCCAAGGCAACATCTTCTTTTGCGTCATTGTTGAAATCACCAACAACTACGAAGAATGGAGTGGATCCATAGTTCATTGGAAACAGTATCAGGCTTGCGAACGTTCCATTTCCATGTCCACGGAGAACACCAAAGTTATTCGTAGCATAATTCGCAACTATAATGTCCATTGTATTGTCGTTGTCAAAATCGCTGACAGCTACAGAGGACGGAGAAGATAACGGACCAGTTGAATATCTCGTTTGATTTACAAAAGAACCATTACCACAACCAAAAAGGACGTTCACACTATTTCCAATATAATCGCCAACAACAATATCTAAATGTGTGTCGCTGTTAAAATCACCAGTAGCAAAAGACAATGGAGAAAAGTCAAGTGCATACGTTATCTCATATGTAAACGTGGAATTACCGAATCCGATGAAAATACCAATAGTATTGCTACCTGAACAGGCAACGCCGATGTCCATGTTATTATCATTGTTAAAATCACCCATGACAAAAGCTTTTGGTCTAGAATTGTTGCCAGTGGTGAGCGTCGTTTGGTTTACTAAAACTTCATAGGAGTTGCCAAGAAGTACACTCATATCACTAGTACCCGAATTTGTTACAACGATATCCAGTAGAGCGTCGTTATTGAAATCACCAACGGCTACTGAGTATGGAGATGAAAACGAACCAGTGAAATATTTAATTTGATTTGCAAATGAGCCATTGCCATACCCAAGAAGGACACTCACATTGTTGTCAGCATAATTAGCGACAACGATGTCCAATCGAGAATCTTTTGTGAAATCACCTACAGCTACAGACTGCGGATTACACCCAGTTGCAAAAGTAATTTGATCTTCAAAAGTTCCATTACCATGTCCAAGAAAGACACTCACATTATTATCATCATAATTAGCGACAACTATATCTAGTTGGGTGTCATTGTTGAAATCACCCAATGCTGCAGACTGTGGTTTAGCGCCAGTTGCATACCTAACATACCATAGAAAAGAGCCATTACCGTATCCAAGTAGGATATTGATATTATTGTCAACATAATTCGTAACAACGATATCGAGATGGATGTCATTGTTAAAGTCACCAACGGCTACAGAAGACGGTGAAGTGCCTGTTGCATACATGATATGATCTGAAAAAGACCCGTTGCCATATCCTAGAAGAACACTCACACTCTTGTTATGATTATTGGTGACAATGATATCTAGACGAGCGTCACTATTCAAGTCACTGACAGCTATAAAGGATGGATTAGCACCGGTTTCATACGTCATTTGATTTGCAAAAGAGCCATTACCATATCCAAGAAGAACACTTACATTATTGTCAAAATAATTGACGACAACGATATCCAGTCGTGTGTCGTTGTTGAAATCACCAGCAGCTACAGATTGTGGATGTGAACCGGTTAGATATGTCATTTGATTTGCAAAAGAACCGTTGCCATATCCAAGAAGGATGCTGATATCGTCGTTCTCATGATTGACCACTACAATATCAAGTTGATTGTCGTTATTGAAATCACCGACAACTACAGAGCAAGGTTTGGAGAGCGTTGGGTATGCCATTTTATTTGTAAAAGATTTAATGTTTACCGCTTGAAGTATTTGCACGTTATTACTGTCATCAAATGCGACAATAATTTCCGATTGTCCATCCTTATTCAAATCACTAGATGCGAGAACGAATGGAGCAGAATCAAAATTAATTTCATAAGTTTTTTCACTTGCAAAATTTCCATTTCCATTTCCTAGCAGCATTTCCACATTCTTGGTACCGAAATTAGTAACAGCAATATCCAGTTGAGTATCACCATTAAAGTCGGAAATGATGATGGACGTTGGATGAGAATTTGATCCAATACTGAGTATCATTTGGCTCGCAAAAGTACCATTTCCACATCCAAGAAGGACTCCAATATTATTAGTACCGTAATTAGAAACGATGATATCCAGTAGAGTGTCGTTGTTCACATCACCTACAGCAACACATCGTAGACTAGAACCCCCACCAGATGCGAAGGTGATTTCAGTTTTTAGAGGACCTCCGTTATATTGAAGTAGTACACTCATATTGTTGTCACCATAGTTGACGACGACAATATCCAGACGGTTATCGTTGTTAAGATCTCCCACAACTACAGATTGTGGATTAGAGCCAGTTGCACAAGTAATTTGATCTGCGACAGACCCATTACCATTTCCCAGGAAAGCACTCAATGTATTGTCAGCATTGTTGGTGACGATGATATCCAAATAGGTATCATTGTTGAGATCACCAACAGTTACAGAGGATGGAGAACCACCACTCGAATAGGTAATGTTGTCTGCAAAGTAACCATTGCCATATCCAAGAAGAATACTTAACGTATTGCCACCATAATTGGTGACAACGATATCTAGTTGGGCGTCGTTATTGAAATCACCAACAGTTACAGAGGATGGAGAGGCTCCAGTTGCATATGGAATGTTGGCTCCAAACGTACCGTTCCCATGCCCAAAAAGGAGACTTAGCGTATTGTCACCATTATTAGCGACAACCATATCCAGATAAGTATCATTGTTGAAATCGCCCAAAGTTACACACTGTGGATTATAGCCAGTTGCATATGTAATTTGGCGTGCAAAAGTTCCATTACCATATCCAAGAAGAACACTCACATTATTGCTACCATAATTGGTGACAACGATATCTAGTTGGGCGTCGTTGTTGAAATCACCAACTGCGAGAGACCACGGAGAAGCACCAGTTGAATAAGTAATTTGATTTTCAAAAGAGCCGTCACCATGTCCAAGAAGAATGCTTATATTATTGTCAAAACTATTCGTAACTGCAACATCCAGTCTGGTGTCATTATTGAAGTCACCTACAGCTAGAGACCATGGAGAAGCGCCAGTGGAATACATCATTTGATTCGCAAATGAGCCATCAGTATATCCAAGGAGGACACTCACATTATTGGCAAAACTATTGGTAACAACGACGTCCAATTGATTGTCGCTGTTGAAATCACCAACAGCTAGAGACCACGGATAAGCGCCACTTGAATATGTTACCTGATTTATAAAGCCTTCAAAGTGTCCAAAGAGAATATCTATACTACCAGTATCATTATGAATGACGATAACGTCTAGTCGATGATCCTTATTGAAATCCCCCATGGCTAATGCGATTGAGGAAAAAGATCCAGTTGGATACATTAATGGATTTTTAAAAGTGCCGTTTCCATGTCCAAGAAGTATTGTTATATTGTTAGTACCGTTGTTGGTCACCACTAAATCCAGTCGGTTGTCTTGATTGAAGTCACCAGCACCAATCGAGTATGGGTAAGCAGAATTGATGTAGTAGAGAGTTTGATTTACGAAAGTTCCATTACCATGACTTAGAAGTATGCCTATACTATTAATTCCATGGTTAGCAATTGCTATATCGAGAAATGTGTCATGGTTGAAGTCACCAACAGCAATTGAATATGGATGAGAGTCGAAGGTGCTTGAAATGATTATTTGATTTGTAAAAACACCGTTGCCATTGGAAAGGAGAAGTCCAATATTATTCGTACCGTAATTGGCAATGACAAGATCTAAATAGCTGTCACTATTGAAATCTCCAACTGCCAACGAAACTGGAAAAGAATCATAGCCCGTTGAGTAGGTTAATGCATTCGTGAAGAATCCATTTCCATATCCATAGTAAACACTTATACTATGATTTCCATAATTAACAGTGGCAATATCTAGTAATTTATTATTATTGAAATCCATTGCAGTAATAAATATTGGACGAGATGATTCAGTAGAAAACTTTATTTTACTCGCAAAAGATCCATTTCCGTGGCCAAGAAAGATCGCAATGTTATTACTACCGAAATTTGCCACTGCGATATCTAATTGATGATCATTGTTGAAATCACCAACAGTGACCATATACGGACTTGATCCGGCACCGGTTTCGTAGTCGATTTTACTTGAAAAAGTCCCGTTCCTAAGTCCAACATACACGGATATTTTATTAGCAATATGGTTGGCAACAACCATATCTAGCCAAGTATCATTGTTGAAATCGCCTACGGTGACAGATCGTGGACCATAGTTATATTCGATTGGATTTATTGCCGTTGGTATGAACTTTAACTGGCACGTTTTAACTAAAAGAAACATGATTGATAATAGAAAGACAGTTTATTTACTTAAATGTTACTATTCCTTTTGAATCCTATATGATTCACGTCAGTCATATGATAAATGGTCAGAGTTGCCCTCCTGCTAAACATGGGAAAGGCTTTAAACTGGTATTTTTTGAATAAAATTCTTCATAGCTTCTTGGAATTCACGTAGAACTAAATATGGTAATTCATCTATAGGACCAATGTTTCGTTCTCTTTCTGACATCAGCTATGGAATACGTTCGACAAATTTGTAGTCTTTGAGAATAAGAAAGTATCGATGAGAATGACATGAGTGAATAATCTAACATTGTGTCTTACTATGTGATATGTTTCGGAAAGGTACACAATCAATTGAATATGAATACTCTCCTATTAAGTAATTTTCCCCGATGATTGAATTAGTATTTGGAGGCGGAAATTTATCAGTGGGTGAGACTAAAAACGAGAGACAACTGAATATGTATCTAGAGACTAATCAGCCATGTACAAATTAGACAATATATACGCAAAGCGAGCGATGACTCAATGGCTGACTACCTACAAAACTGAGTGTATGCGTCAAACGTTTCTATCTTGAAAGTCATCAATGCTCCTCGATTACTTTCCAGTGATACTTGTAGAATTATTTATTTATACATTTTAGGCATGGTGAGTAATCCCTAGCTTCTAAAGATCTATTGAATTAGAAATCGTCATAAATATACTTCATGAGTTTTCAGTTAGAAATCTTTCATCTCTTATGATGTTATCTTATTACACTTTAAAAAATGGCTTATGGATCAATAGAAACGAGCATACCGATAACTTTTGATGTACTGAGACAAACTGTCAGTACACCAATAATCACTGCTATAATTGTGAACAAAACAAATATCCCTGCAGCTTGTGAAGATCTATGTCTTGACCAAAATGAGTATTCCCTAAATAAAAGATTCCATAAATAATGATGACTGAACAGAAACGAAAATGATATACAATCGTGTGATTTTCACGGGCAACAGCTTCACTGTGTCACTAACATTGGTGTATCCTGTTACGTTAAATTGACGTTGTGTTGATTTTTCACGACAGTGATTGTCATGCTGACTATGTTTTAAAGCAGGTGAGTTTTCGGCTGAGATAGAACCATTGTACATTGAATTGTCATACATCTATAGCAAAATAAAAATATTAAGCAACAGATCATTTTCAGGAAATAGTCATCGATTATTGTAACCTTTTTTATAAATTACTTCGTATATTTTATACACAAAAGAGTTCATTAATAAAAACAATTGATTGACTATTTTGTCTATTGTTAATAGAAACGGGTTTAATATTACCTTCTGATCATGAAATTCTCTTAGTATGATGGCAAGTGATGTGTTAATTTTTGTGTGGTAGGAGTGCAAAACTAAGTTCACTCTTTTGATTACTATTATTCGCTTATTGATAACGATTGTTAACTTGTAAATCCATTGAGTTATAGGACAAGTACTGTCTTTAATGTTATGTGACAGAATGAATAAAATATAATTTTTTCGAGACTCGAACCCACAACTACTGCTACACTGGCAGACGTTCTGAGTCAATTAGGTTAGAAGAATCATCATAATTTTTGTTTTACATCAGAGTATAACATTGTTGGCCCTAATAATGATTTCAATTATTTCCATTTATTCATTACTTTCGATTGCACTTATTTCTGTTTTTGTTATTTTAAAAGATTTTCAAGTTTTATTATTTCTTATTAGTGCATACATTGAATACGTTTCCTATTATTTCATTACGAATGAATTGTATTACTAAACATTTCTACCAGTTAACCTCTAATAAAACGTGAATGAGAAACTCATTTCTGTGGCTTATTAAGTAATATCATTAATTTTTCTTTTTTATTATATTAATAACTTCTATTACTTTCAAAAATTATAAATGATTACCAGCAATAAGAATATTGTCTCATCAGTTATTACTTATTACTTGCAATATCATTTTAGTGTTGCTACTTTGTAGCGAATGATTATTTACTTTCAACGATAATAACAATCAATACTTGATTGATGTTGAAAACAATATACACTTACGTAATAGTTGACAGTGAGGTATAGATGGTTGTAGTTTTGTATATTATCGCAAATGGATCTGTTTTCTATTGATACTTGAGAAAATTACTTGGTTCTTTTTCCTAGTTATGCGTCAGTACTGAAACCTATGAAGCATAACATTTCAATAATCATTCATATGTGACAAATCAACATGTTATTTTCATCAAGAAATAGACAGTTCATTTTTTTTTATATACGTTGATGAATAACTGCGACGAGAGAAAAAAGTGATTACAATGTGACAAGAAATATTAGAATAAATCATAGAAGAGGAGGGATTTTTCGAATTTTTATCGGTTTTAAGCGATTTCGAAGAATGTTATTGAGGTTCGACAGATGCATGATAGTTAAAAAAAGATTTTCGTGCATATTTGTTTGAAAATTTTTTGTTAACATACTCAACACGAAGAATGATTGTGAAAATAACAAAGTGGTTCAATGAGATATGAATAAAAAATAAATAAGCAGTCTATATATAAACCATTGGTGACGATGTTTTAAGTTGATAGAATTATATTTTTAAAAGGAAGAACTTTTATTGTGTACTCTATTTATGGTTTAGGAGGAAGTCTTGTTAATATTCTATTTTATCATATTTTTACTAAGTGGTGTTTTAAACTATTGAATACTGTATTTGCACATAATACTCGTGTATCTTCGAGTAGATTACTTTCAAAAAATATCTCTTGTCATATCTCATGATGATGAGAACCGAACTTTGTCAAAGAAGAAGTGTTGCTGAAGTTTGGAAGTATGTTCTTACCAAAGTTTACATTTCTATTGTCCTTTTCTGTTTTATGTTAAATCTAGGATGTGCATTTACATATGACAGTTTACATTGTATTCACTAACATATATGTTCCCATTTGGTTAACCGTGGTTCACTGTTCGTTTTTCTGAAAAACTGAAAAAATGGCTGGAGAATGCAACATTTATATGTGCACGTGCGTATTCGTCATATCACTTTTTCGTTTGGTTGTTTACTCCCTAATGAGAAAAAGAACCATGATGGCGACAACAAGATTGAATTGAGAATCAAGTATCTTTATATTCAAATTTTCAATTTAGCTTTTGTAGATTCATATTGTTTAAATTTATATTTTCTATTGTTTCTTTGTGCTAATTTTTAATGCATTTTATTTTTTGAACCGGTTTAAACTTTTTATTTTTGGTTGAAATGAATATTACTTCGATAAAATACTAATGAAAGTAAGAATCGAACGATAGCGAATAACTCCATCAATCGAGAAAAGAACTGTTTCTAAGTCTCGTTCTTGAACTCTTTTCCTACTCAATTTCAAATCATTTCCGACGGATGCCTATGTCACCTATTCTGCCTCGTTTTTTTTTGGTCACAAGAATTCTTTGAGTCGGACTAGTCTAAATCACAAATGGCAATCTACTCAGCAACTCAACTTATAGTATTTCTGGGCTGTTCTTTCTTTTTAAAAAAAGAAGACTAAAGGAGATGTATGAAATGACACCCGGCAATTGTAAATTCCTGGTTGGGTTTAAGGTCGTGGCACACTTTGGATTCATTTGAGAAGAGAAATTTTTGAGACTTCGACGAGGCATGTAACAATAACATGATCGGGAAAAATACTAAACACCTAGCCCACCACTCGCTCATTTGAGATTTTTATAATTTTCAGTATCTCCGTGTCTAATTAGTATTGCTTTTCACCCGTAAAACTTTGAATTATTGTACATCAGCTGTAATGCAGAGTCTTGATAAGTGTTTTATGTTTCAATAAAGAATATGAAACATGTTCAAGAATTGAAATGTATATCGTTCTCTTAATTGATTTTGAACACAAATCAGGATAAATTATTAATGAAACATTCATTTCCTCTGTAAACAACTATATATTTTGCTGAAAAGGAATACTTGAACACAGGCGGATTACTTTTTTATTGTCTTCTACCTAATCAAGTCGACTATTTGCATATCAACATCCTTCTCTATAGTCAAGTGCACATCACTGGGACATTATTTTATGTTACTGCTGTATATTTCCGCTTTATTTAAAATGAGAAAAAAAGGTTTGACAAATTAGTGAGTAATAAAAATATTTGGATATTATAAGAAAGTGAATAAGTATCTTTAGCACATAGGATTGATGGTAGGTTCGCCGAGCCCGAAACAATTACGGATACGTTTGTATGTGGCGACTCGAGTGAGTTGACTACTATAGCCTTTTCCATTGTTACACTCAATTGAATTAATCTTGTATGTAGTAGCAGCGAAATCACCTCGCTGAGCGGGTGTGGCCATATTATTCACTGTGTAGAACCAAATTGCCGTTGTCACTGCTAGATTGGGATCATTAGCAACAAGGTCAGGATTATTCAGAAGATCGACGGCAAGAGATCGACCGGCTTCATAATAGTTGCATGGGTACGATAGCTGGAACCAACCTCGACCATAATATGTTACTTTCGGGTTGGCTACAATCGAGCACCATGATTGGTTGTAGCCAGAACCACAATCTATTGCAAGACGAAAAAATTACATAAATCAATATTATATTGCCTGTAACTTCAGATACAACCAATCTTATCAAAACCGACGTCTATCGATAGATAATGTTAGTGTCTTTCATGTCCACTACAGTTAAAGAATTTTTAAAATTTTTATTAGATCGGATCGAAAATCTCCACTGACAATATTTTATGTCTTTTCTTAGTCAAAATGAATGCTAACAGCCAAAGTCGAATACTATCAAAGAAGATGATGAGGCTTTCTCATATACTTTGTAATCCTTCGAGATTATGTAAAATCTGATTAAAATTCTCAGAATCGAGAGCAATTTTATCCATGTCTTTAGAAATTCAAACTAGTTTATACCATTTGTTTGAAATGACTATAGCCTATGAGATGTCAAGGTTATGGTTGGATAACGAGAATTAAAGAAGTCGAATCAGTTTTCATAAGAGTAATCATACATATGCACGGAATATTTCTGTTCTATATGATATAAAATGTATGTAGAAATTTCAGACTTGGAGCACAGTATTCCACTATTGCATTGAGACCGTTTGTTTCGTGAAATACATGAGCAAGGAACACTGCAGCTTCATTATTGTTGCTTGGCTTCCAGCCTGTATTCAGAAATGCGAAGTACCATTTAGTAAGCGGTCCACTGTCGATTGTGTTAAACGCACAGGCGAAATGAGTGCTGTCAATAATAACAGTTGCGTTAGTTGTTTGAGTACTACTCGGATAGCATGGACCTGCCTGACAGCCAATGCCACAGTATGCTGACCCTGATCCACAGTTGCCCCATTGTGACCGACAATCCATTTTATTTGGACACTCAAGATTAACAACACCACTAGGACACCCAGTGCTCTTGCATGGACCCGCTAGACAGCCATTGCCACAGTATGCTAATCCATTTCCACAGTAGCCCCACTGCGACCGACATTGGCATGGAATCTTACACTTACTGGAATCCACAGTACCGGTGGTCACTGTGCTGCTGCATGGACCGGCTTGGCAACCTTGACCACAGTATGCTGCTGTTGTTCCACAATAGCCCCATTGTGAAAGACATTGGTTTGGGTCAGGACAGATAGTAGGAGAAGATCTTTTTCTCAACAAAGATTGTAACGAAAAGCTATTTTGCTTTTCATCACCTTGGACATTGAGAAAAATACTGACAAGAAGGAAACCAGAGAAAAACATGGCGAGAAATATTACTGAATTTTCTCTCTTGAAATGAATATACGTATTATCTAAAAAATAAACGTCGAACTAGATTAAAATCAGTACTTGCAAAGCTTAGTAGGTAGGCAACGTTAACACTCGATCTCTCATCTCTGTTGCATTATAGAAATGAGAACTATTATAGTTCTTACGGAAAAATTGTCCACTGGTGGACGAAAATCATTGTACATTTTTCAACTACTTATCACACACAGAGTATTGTATGAAGATAAGAAAGAAAAGACAAGCATGTCTTTTTTACTTCTCTTTGCTATACTAATCATCGAAGAGTACCGATCTGAGTGGTAAATAAATGAAATTGCATGAATAAAATGACGTCATAGCAAAAGAAAAATTAATCATCGTTAACTGATTGATTTACGTGATGCGTTTCAGGGTGTGGGCATTTCTGTTGATGTACATTACTTTAAGGCGTTCTCTGAGTCATACTCACATGTGCATTTTCATTGATTAGGCTGAATTTGTTAGTAACTGCATAAAATAATACGATTTGATTTTTCGACTCCTGATGGCAATATGAATTTCGTTCTTGTTATTTATTGTGCTTTTTATTTCTAGTATTGGCAAACTCTATTTCATATGCATGATTTTTCTTTTTCTTACTGCGTATTTCAAATGGCAGAATGTACAAAGATAAATTTTCTTCCCTTGTGTCTTTCTTTCTTCATCAGATAAGAAGGTCACAATTTTTTTCTAATGATATACATGTTTCTCTCCTGTACTATCAATGAAAAAATATTATAATCATATGATTAATAATGATACTATTTGATAATTTAATACGTCTATGTCAAAAATGTGTATTTCATTAACTGAACGATCTGATAAAATTCATATTTACATGAGTAACCCATCGGATTGCGAGCGATAAGAGGAGATAATTTCAGTCTCATAGTACCCTTACACTCTTTTCACTTAGTATGAGTTTGAAACTTTATTACAAAGTAAAACAAAATCTATGTTCCTCAAAATTCAGCATGGTAAAATCATGAACTCTATTTATGCAATCGTATGCTAATAAATTCCTGAAAGGTTAAGATTTTCGTATAAACTACTGATGAGTTTGAGAAAAAATTTATGTAATACAGCGGTTTAACATTTCATTTTTTTTTTCGTGTATGCATCTAAATTTGACAGTAGAATATAAGCATCTACATTCTCTTAGAGACCAATCTTTATTGAATAGAGTTATGATGATAATTTATAATTTTCTCAAGTAAAACACGCTCTTTTCTATTTTGTCCTAACTAGAAGTTTCTTTATCAGTGTTAGTCTACGTAACTTGAGACTTTGGTGATCAAGTTTTTGCAAACTTTTCCAATTGAACAGATGTAAATTCATTACTAAGAGTAATTTTTCTTGTTTATTATGGATTTGGTATTTGGTTTTTAAGAAAATCAGGCTTTACAACCGAAAATTTGCTGCAACTTTTCTCAAAATTTTTATTTTAAAGTTTCTAAAAATGCAACCCTTCTAAGAAAAATGGTAAGTTACAGACTATTCTTTGTAGAGTTCAATTCTTTTTTAAAATGACCTGTTTCGTTTTGACTTTTGTTGATATGAAGAATTTGAATATCGTTCTACAGTTGTCAACTTATTGTATAGTTAAGATCATTTCCTCTATGATGTAGCAACTTGATTCTTATGTAGAATGAATTAGAAATACAGAAAACTATTAAGAGCATTCCAAATCGAGTGGTCCTTTTTTGAGTTACATTGCTCCGGTAACAATAAGCGGCGTTGAATGGCCTTTCAATGAATTTGATAGTTATCTCAGTTTTCGAGATAGTGGAAAAAACTGTGTGAAAAACATAATAGTGTTGCTGTTGAACAAGTCGTTGTAGACGAAAGGATAGCAAAAGTCAATGAATTGACCTTATCTAAGATCGATCGATAGTTTGCAGTTCCATTGACTTGAGTGCTTCCATTACAACATACATTCGTCTTAATTGAGGAAAATGTTTGCTACTCAAGAAAAACAACATACTAAGATAGGTGGATTCACCCTAGTTTGGTCGAAAGCTAAAATGTCGAAGCTAAAATGTCGAAACTAAAAACGTCGAAAGTTAAAATGTCGAAAGTTAAAATGTCGAAAGGTAATAATGTAGAAAGTACAAATATCGAAAAATATAATGTCGAACTATAAAAACATCGAAATGTAAAAATTTGGAATACTAGATATATAAATGAAAAAATTTCAAAAGTATATACTTATTTATATACAGATAATATTTTCGATGTTTGAACATGGTGAAGTGTCACAGACACCCGAGAGCGCTATGTAACTCAACGATGGAATCTATTTCGAAAGCGACGTCTATACTTTCTCATTGAAGGTTATCATAACAGAATGAACCATCGTATTTTACGCAATCACCCCAACATATGGCGGTTTATTCAATTCATGCAAGCTGAGGAAACAAATATTCAAACAATTATTCTTCAGTGGTCTTCTGGTGCATCGAGAAAAAAAATGTACGAACAACAGGAAAACAAAAACCTGTTGATACTCTGTATCAACGATATAATGATGGCCTAATTAATTCTTCTCAACTTCTTACTGGATTGTCGTATCTCGTGAGAAATAAAACATAGTTCCAAACTTCATATCAATACATGTTTGATCTCTAATTCAAAGTCTTTCAGCATTTTATCTTTATTATTCATATACTTTATTTTATGATTAAGATCTGTTTCAATAAAACAAATATAATAATTTTTCCTGAACGAAAAAAACATTTTCTATTCTTTCCCAATTTTTATCTTTCGATCATTTCCATTTCGACATTTTTTTCGACGTTCCTATTTTCGGCATTTTTTCCTTTCGACATTTTGTCTTTCGACATTATTATCATTCGACCTTTTAACCTTTCGATATTATTTTGCGAAAATGTTCGACATTTTTGCTTTCGACCAAACTAGGGTTAACCGATAGGTGAAGTTGCTTTTCATGTGACTATCTCTATTACCGATTTTCGTAAAGATACCTATATCCTAATCGATCTATCATTTGCGCTTTTCTTTTGAAACAACTATTTAGTACTTCCCTGTCAAAGCTATGGTATTATTTTTCTACTTACAGGAATCATCGTTCCACAATACTGTCCATGCTTTGTCGAATATTTTTACTGACACTGTCTCGAATATTCAAGTGAAATCAAAATACAATAAAAATACAGGAACTATCTAGTGGAACAAGCATCAATCACCTGAGAACTCAGGATAAGACTGATGTTTCGATCAATATCGTCATCATCTGAAGTTAAAGAGAAGAAACTATCAGTTTCTAATAAACGAAATCATACATATAGTATCTATTCAATGTTTTTTTGAGAGAGAACAACAGATACAAGATCATGATTGTTTTAAAATAGTTATGAGACCTATGTTCTTCTTTAAATACTTTCTCAGGTAAATCGAAAGAAAAAAAACCTAGTAGTTTTTAGAATTCGCATGGAAATTAATGTTTTCCTGTGTTTGTTTAATGAGCCAGGCACAGATACACAAAACTATACGCTTCACATATTCATGATTAGATTCACAGTTTCTTCATCTGAAATGGATGGAAAAAAGTTATTAGTTTGAATAAATGTAATGTGACTGAAGTCGTTTCTTCAACGTTATTTGAAGTGCAGAAAAAAAATGATTTATTTTTTTCTTTTTAATTACTAGTATCAGATTCGTATGGTCCTTTCAATTTTTGTCGATACGAAGCAAAAAATAGAAGCAAATAATATTCATAATCGAAAACATACTCAAATATTACTACCGATGTTTCTTAATGAGCCAAAAAAAAGAAAATTTTCTTTATAATTGCCATAATTATACTTATGTCGTTGTTTGAATTTTTAGTAATCTGAAGAGAAACTAATAGTTAGTTTTTCATAATCATCAGGACAACTACGTTCTTGTTTCTATACTCGATCGTATAGAAAGAAACGAAACGAAACGAAACTTCCAGGCATGAATGATCGTCATCATATTTTCATTCTGTTGTGAATCTGGGTCAGTTTGAAAAGAAACAAAATAATTTATCAGATTTAGTAAGGGTCATATGATTTAGATTCTCCTCGCAAGGTTTCTTGTTGTAGAAAAAGAGACAAGAAACTCTCAATGTTTAATGATCGCAATGGGATCGAATTTATTCTTGAAATGTCTTGATCGATATGAAATGAATAGAAAGCCATATTTTTTATAATCGAAATATGGCTTACCTTCTCCTTCAAATGTTACTCTGTCAATAGAGAAGGGGTGAAACTATCGCTTCTGCTTTACTTAATTGAGATTTACATAATTATTTGGACTTATGCTGATGTAGAGACCGAATTAAGAGTTGCTATTGTATTCCTGAGTGTGCATTTTCTAACGTTGAAAAGCGCGCCCTTCTATTAAAAGAAATGCTCACGTGTCTTCTTTTGTGAAATGGATGATACTTTCATTTTATCAGTAATGTCTTGAAAACTCTATTATTAACACTTGAAGATCGTATATCATGAGTACAAAAGAAGTACTAGAAAATATACAATGAGAAATGTAGCGCAAAAAAAATTCATATTACTTTTTCAAATTTTCTATTAATCGTATCACTATTATATCATCGATTTGTTCGGAATGTAGGGATGTCGATTGCTATTGACGAGAAAGATGAATGACTATAAGCGAAGACATTTCGTTGAGAATAAACACTACGACAAAGTTCGACTAAGTACTTTCTTGTGCTTTACTTGTTGCACTCATTATTTAATGTACATAGTCTTTAGCCTATTGAAAAATTTCATGAATTATTTAGAAAGAATCGGTAGTAAACTTTAAAAGTAGTTCACATTTTTCTTATGCAACCCGTTTTCCCCTATTGAGATCTATCTAAGCTTTGAGACAGCCCAGCCCATGGACCGTGCCGAACCGGGCTTGGTCAGGTCCACTTTTTCGTGTTCTGATTTTCGATGGAATTTCGTCGACTTTATTGAAATTTACATGCAATCCATTCGGATCTGATTGTTGGAATGAGTCTCCTGGACTCGTGCAGGTCGATGCAAGAAACGAGAATATCCATACTCACCCATCAGCATCCGAGCAGGGGCTTAACTAAGACACGGAGTGTTGTAAGTAATTCCATGCTTGTGGAAAACATTTATTCAGTGCAGCTTTTTTACGGATATTTTTCGTATGCCTCATCCTCCTTCCAGCCTTTAGGAGTTGTTTCTTGGTTTTTCTCATTCAATTCTATCCTTTTTCGATATTTTGAAATTCAATCCACACTCAAAAAAAGAAATACAGATAACGACGAAATCACCAGTTGTTGATAATACACGTAGCCTTTCTTCGGATTCTAATGCTTGTTGACAAAAGTAGAGAAAGGAGAATTGTACAGCTATTGATCTGAGTATGCTTAGCTAAAAAGTATATTCTATTTTAATAGCCAATGTTCTATCTTATTCAGTGAAAATTTTCTATGGTAAATTCATTTATAATGAGTTTAAATGATTTACTTTTTGGCCATTACTGAATAGGAACTAACACAAAAGCAATATATTTTTTTCTGATTCTGCATCTTTTTCTTTGTTATGATCGTTTCATATAATTTTACACAAAAATAACGTGCCTCTTAGAATTCTTTATCCAAGACATAAATGAAATGAATGTAATTATTGATGATGTGATCATGACTATGAAAGCTCCATCCTCCACTGTCACCTTTCTTCACTTTTCGATGAGCCCTCTCATACTCTATAATGGGGAATGATTTCATTCTGCAAGAAGCTGTAAAGAGTAATGACGTAAGAAAATGACTCCTCAACAACATATCAACGAATTAAGCAAGTATTTTGACTTCAATTGAGTAAATTCTTAGAATCGAGGAATTCAATTTATAGCTTTATTTTTTTAGAGATGAAAGAACTGCTTGAATTAAGAAATATTTCTTAAAGACTATGAGTTCATTTAAAAACAATTAAAAATAGTTAATGTGGATATCAATGGAAATAATATCTTCTCAATGAATTTATATGAAGAACAAAAATATTCTCATAGTCATTATCCACTTTTGAACTCGATCAATTCAAAGGAGAGTTCAACAATAAAACGAGAAACTGACTTTCAATTGGTGAAATAAAGATCACTTGAAGAATCAGCGTAATTATGCGAACATTGTGTTACAGTATTCACCTCAGTATGCACACAATGATCAGTAGAAAGGAAGTTGAAATGTTTCATTCACTCTACCGATGATGAGCATAAGCGAATTGAGTTCAGGTTATATTTAGAGCCTACATATATATACAGGCAAATCTATCTCAACTGTTTTCAAACTTTAATAGTAGCTATCGTTTGAATCTGTCTTACAAATTCTTTTATTTTTCTAGGGTATTAAATGAAATTTTTCAATGAGAAATAGAAAATAAAGCCCATGGCAGAGCTCCGCGGGACGACCAAAAACTTTTCCCATCCCGTCACACTTTATTCGCTTTTTAGGATCTCTTTCCGTCGTGTGTCCTGCACTACCTTATCCTTCCACGTTCTGTGTTACTCTAATATATAAATGTAATTCTTTATTTTTATTTGATAATGTATGTGATTGAAACATACTAGTTAATTTCTACTTTTTAGTTCAATGAAATCAATTTATTTTACTATTTATCAGTTACAAGATAAGATTTGCATGATAAAAATTTTCATTGCGATGATATTTACATGAGAAACTCCTTATTACAAAATAAACAATAAAAAACGCTAGCTAAAATACTGCTTCTCGAGTAACTGATCTAAGAAAGATTATATTGTCATCATCTAAATAATAATAAAAAGATTGGAATGACGTGAACAATGATTACAATACAATCCCTTCATCGTTTCATACAAGTGAAATATTGGCATTGTGTGAGGACAACCAATCGAATGACCTCTAACGTGTGCATGCTTAACTCAGTGCATAGTTGTCGCAAAACTGCAATGAATGCGCAATACTCAATGCCAATTGTGTTTGTATGAAATTGGCGGAACAGAGAAGTGAATTGATCCGGTTCCATCCTGTCCCAAAATGAAACGAAACTGATTCCGCGCCCATCGGAGCTCTGGCCCATAACTTGAATAGTAAATGTGCTAATTATAAATCGGTAACTCTCCTTTTAATTATTTGACAGAGGAACATGATTATTATTAGATAAAGAGGGGTAAATTTATACGATTTACTACAGCGACATGTCCAAGCTTGAGGGTCGCTAAACTTAAAGTAATTAGTTTGCCTTATTTGGTATTACTTAGGATATATGTCGGCTCAACTTATGCGAATTTAAATTGTTTAAAACATCAACACAGAAATTAATCTTATTGGATTTTCAGTAAATGATTAGCATGATGAAAAAGGTTAAAGTAGATGAAACAAAATTTGTTTAGAATTCCTAAAAAAATCGATCACAATTGAAATTTATTTAATAATTTCTTGATATTACAAAGAAAATGGGTGAACCATGAGCTATGGATTCGAGTTTGGTTCACACTAAATTTGGTTTAATGTTGACCACCTTTAGATCTACATGCCGTAATGACTCATACAATTAAGTCAATTGATAGACAAAAATTTAACAATAAAATATTGTCACAATGTGACATTGCTTTTGAATTCATTCAACAAAAGTTCTTTTCTCCTGTGGGAGAAGAAAATACTCATATAGAATTTCAATCATATTTTTATAATGTTCAGTTCAAGTATAAATATATGTTTGTCATTCCAACATAAAATAGCTCAAGTGAAATTATTTCTCTTACACTTTTTATATGTAAAATCAACGACAATAAATACAAAGTATCTTCTTATACTAGAAGAATGGAAAGTATTTTCAAATAAATACTTATGATCTTCGATAAACACGAGTGAAATACAAAAACGTCACCCTAATCTTAAAATTCACATGGTATCAGTACTGTATGTATTACCTCTCAAAAAATGAATGAATAGGATAAAAAAACTAATTCAGCACAACCTACGACTAATTTACTTTTCATTAACTAATAATGTCCTTATAAGTTGATGGAAATGAATAGTCAAGTGGATATGTGTTTCTTGAGAAAGGAGTTCATGTGAAAGCGAAATCTGGCAGCCCTTGTCAAAAATATTTGAATGTGTTTGAAGAGTCAACAATGAATGTACCACAGAATGCAGTTTGAAGCTGCTCGAAATCCGATGACTATGGACAGGCTCGACAGAAAAGAAAAAGGAATAAGACAATTTATTTCAAATTGTTGATCACGCGTCACACTCATCGTATGTAGTTCAAACTGTCTCACCAGTCGATGTATCATCGTTTATAAACGAGTTTTCGGTTGTAGAACGGATTGAACTAGTTTACCTCTTCTAGTATTCTTCACTCCTTAGACCAATATTCTTAAGAGGAATAGTTTCAGTAGTACTTGTGTCTTCACCAGTAGAGATCTGCAGGTTATCAAAACTTTTACAGAGCAGGCTACAGGGTACCAGCAGTGTAAACTGTGCACCTCTAACTAGCATTATATAATAGATGCTGTTGATTTCTTTCCAGAATTATTTGATAAGAAAAGGCTAAAACTGATAGTGAATTAAAAATCAATTTAGATTGGTCGCAATTGCATTCACTAGCATTAATAAATATGTACTTCAGTAGTATACTTTTTGTCTTTGTAAACATCTGCAATTAATTCTATTGTACAAAATCGTCAATGAAAAATCATCTTTTTTATTTTCATCAAGTGGGTTTGTATCTAAAAAAATTAAAAGTAATTTATTAACTTTCTTCTTGAAATAAATATTCCTGAGTACTTAAGATTCTTGAAAAATTTTATTTGACTTCATTTATATGATTCTTTACTTTCACTAATATTGACAAGCGAAAGAAAGACTCTATTCTCTCATACATCTATCTATTAAAATAAAAGGATACTCGATGATAATACACATTATTTATCTTAACAGCATCAAGTTTCCTAAGTACTCTTTGAACTAAGGTAAGAAGTTATAATTAAAAACAATATTTCTAATTTTCCCGTATGAGAAGGCATCAAGCCTTTCAATGAAGTGCTCGACAAGACTTCCGTTTTGTGTTGATCTCAAAGAAATATCATTGATTTTTCAATAGAACGAAAAAGCGCCAACTGTTTATTATTTAGTATCGACTGATCGATCTTATAGATGCACATTTATAAAAAGAAATTCATTTTATTTTCTACCTGACGAAGCCGAAATTGTTGCTTGTAGTTGTGCTCCACTAAGCCAACAGTTACATTGAAATGTATATTTAGCACCGTCACTATCACGTTCAACAATAATTCGATCAAGTAACCAATCAGCTTGTAAAAATGGAAATTTTTTGCGACGAATCTAAACCAAAAAGAACTTTATGAGGACGTATGTTGAACAAACATACACAAAATGCTTATAAAATCATAGTTAAAAGCTTTTCTTTTAAAGTTCGATACACTCAATCCTGTATCAAATAATAATCAAAACACCAAAATCTTTATTAGTGAAGTACTATGATGTCAAGAAAAACATAGCTACAAGCATGCCGTTCAATGTTCAATAATGGAATAGCAAACCTGAATAAACTCTAGGGTCTTCATGCGAACGAATACGAATACAAAACGTTAATAATTCAAAACAACAGTTTTTACCCATTTCTTAACGGCCGTAAGATTAAGTAATATTTCCATTCATTCCATCCAAGTTCTGTTTAGACATTTTCTAATTAAAGAGTAATCCTCATTCATAATTGAATCTCTGTTTAAGAGGACTCGAAACATATGACACGTAATAATCTATCTATAAGATGCTGCAACATTACAAAGCAAACTATTGTTATATCATAAAAGAAATGTTCCATAATTTGCTGAAACAATCGTTGTATACCACTTATAATAACGTAAGACTCAGACCATCATAAATATGTACCAACATCAAAGTTAGAATGAATTCGATTCACTCCTCGAGTCTACTTAGTTGCCTTCGTTAATATTTATGTAAATGTCTACCCTATTTTTAATCACATGATGAGTATTTTAATTAAAGTCGATTGTTCAATTAAAACATTCAATAGAATTTCTGATTTTGATAACAACTTACGTGAACTTTCGAAACCGATCTAATATTTTCTGTATCAATACGAAAACGTTCTTGAGCACCAGTTTCAAATAGATTTCGAAACGGAAAAGCATTTGATTTTGAAATCCAATTGGAATGCGTTAATCGATAAACGTTGGTACTTTCATCTTTTGAATTAAACAAGCGAATGTAAACATTGCTATCTGTTCCTGCAAAACGTTCATTGCCCGTATATACATGAATAGTCCAAGCTGATAAAAAGACAAAATATTTTACATGGAGTCAATTTGATGTAGGAAAAAACATACGTTCTGCATAGCAACATCGAACGATTAAAAAACATAGAAATATACGTAACATGATAAGGAGAAAAGAATATGATCTAAAATTGAAAAATTGTGAATATAAGTAGAATTATCTTTCAAGAAAAGTAAAAACATTAACAGTGAGAACAGATGCTGTAACTTGTCTATTGTATACTGAATATCATCCGGTTTTTCATAAGTCACCGCGTGACAATTTTGACACATAGTACTTTTTAGGAAACAATTGAATAGATGATCAACAAGATTTTGAAAAAAGCATCCGATTTCAGGGACCTTCAAATATACACATAAAATGAAATCGAGGTACATCAAGATCGATTCACATTTTAATTTTAGTGATTGACTGATAAAGATATTTGAATGTCATTGAGAACACCATCGATGAATACTTCTGCGACAGTTTCTATTGAATAAACTTCAAAAGATTTATTTTCGTCACCTGTTTTCTCTATGGAAACGAACCGTATCGAGAAAAATGTTCAAAATTTAAATAGTTTGATTGTGTGGCTATGGTCTTATCAGCTTGAGCGATCACTGTTTCTTCATTTTTTTCTCATGTTGTTCATAGATCAATAATCAAAGACATTTGTTTTTGATTGATGATTTCTCATGATTAGTAACAGCCTGATTGGAATAGTTCATCAGTCAAAGAATTATTAGTCATCCTTTGTTGACAACGGAATATCTTGACTCTTCCTATCGGTTATTAGGCATTGTGTCTTAAACGTTGACAATCAAAGGACCTTCCTATAAGAAAAAGAAACGAAAACTCATCCGAATTTGGAACCTCCCAGTGAATCGAATATTCATGGATGAAAATAGTAATTCCATTGAAATATTGGTTAGCAGCAGTCTACGACTCATTGTCCATTGATTATACCGAAAAGCAGAAATGAACAGTGCTCATCAAACTTAGGACGAAATCATTTATGTGAAACTGTAAATAAATGCAAATGAAAGCTAATTGATTTCAGGTCTTTAAAAAAATATATGCTGTATTTATTAAATGTAGACTTCGAAACCGACAGCTTCGTTTTCTTAGTTAATATTGCGTGTGTAAAATGTCAAGTAACTGCGACAAATTTCCTAGATTTATTAGTTACAATAAGTGACGCACATACGCGTTTATCTGATGATGCAAACTTGCATATATTATATAGGGAAAAAACTCAAAACGGAATTTTATCAAACAAGCATTTAATTGGATAAACAGCGTGTCAATGATCACTCTTGTTTCTTTCTCGAATTAATTAATAGACAGTAAATGATCGGACAGTAGGGTGTGGGTGAGCAAATAGATATGGGTATCACTGAACCATCGATTCACACTCTTACCCACAAAGATTATTTGATAAGAATGAAGTGAAGAAAGTTTATTGAATTATGAACCAATTAGAGAAACGAATCATTTCATCTGAGTGATTCGTTTCAATTAGAATCCATTAACATGAAAGGAGCAGAAAAATTCACAACATAGACGAAAGTTCAAGTTGGTGAAACAATGACATGAGAATTCCGAGTTGGTCGTTGTTTTTTACATATATCATGAAGAGAACGATTAAAACTATGGGTACTTCTTTACATTCTTTTCCTCATACAAATTCAATTCCTAAGATGGAACGGAAGTTTTTTAATGAAAACTGGACAACCATCATAAAAAAAGACAGAAGTTCTTCCAGTTTCGTTAGAAATGATTAATTTCACGAAATAGTAAAAAGGGATAACCTCGAGGGAGCCAAGATTCTCAATGAACAAATGAAAAAACACACTTCTAGGCGACGTCTCAAATTCAATGAACATAAGTGAATTTCTCAACAAAGTTCTACGCATGAGACTGACTCATTGTTTTCAAGATTGTCATATTATGAGGAATGAATAAAAATCTTCATTGCTGAGATATTCTATTACTCGTGACAAGTCTGTTGATAATGCTTCGATATATTGACAAACAACGTTCCTCGACTACAATAGAGATATAAAATGAACAGTGTTCAAGCATATTCAAAACTATCTTCATTATTGATGTGAAAATTTTAATGTCTTATTTCAAAAATCAATCAACTGAGCATTAAAACAATGTCACGGAAAGTTCGAATGCGCCTTCTATCGATCTCATTTTTTTGACATACAATAACAAACTCCCCAAAGCTAGTTTTAAATTGTCGATTGAATTTTTTCTCGATTGTGAAGACTTTCATGAGTCAGAATGAAGACATTTCCCCAGAAAACAATTAATTAACGCAATAACTTTTAATGCTACAGCTGGATGCTAAGCTCCATGGTCTGCGATTTGATTTAGAGATAAGTAGAATTAAGTCAGTGCTTACAGTGAAATTCAGTTTTGGGAGCTCTAATCCAGGAGAGATTTCAATTCATATCTCCGTAATGAATACTCTGTCTCTCTTACTAAGTAAACCATTCAGATTGTTGGATTACTAATGTATATTAAAACTGGCGGAGGATAGCTTGTTTGATGGTTGTACATTCTCTTAACATAAAATGTAGATAATTCAAAAAAATTAGTTGCACTTAATCGGTACTTCTTATTTATTTTTTCTTTGTAAATCATTGACGACTCGAGACAGACCATGAAAAGTCTTTTCTTATATGAATGACGAATAAATCTCATGTATTTCTATTTCGCAGGTATTACCTCCAATACGATTTTTAATAGAACGTGTTGAATGATGATAGGATGAAATGTTAATGCCCCTAATTATTTCTGCCTCGTCGTATAAACTGTGAAATTGTGTCACGTACTAATATCCGTAGTCGAAATTTTCCCTCATGGTATTTAGTGTTTGTTCTTAGTTTTTCTTAATCTATCTGATCAGGCGTACCTTACATGCAGGGAGTGTGTTGCAAGTTCTTCTTAGAGCATCTCAGTACGTGACAAAAGTGATACTAATAATTAATATTTCATTTGTCATTAACCAACTGCGTCGTTCTGAATCCTGAAAGCTTCTATAGATAAATTTATCCGAAGTACTCTGATGTGCTCCACAAACACTAACATCATTTTCTAATAATTCGTATTGTTTTTCTATCGAAGTTCTAGAAGATAATAAATAAATGAAAGATATTTCACTCAATAACTTTTAAGACCGTCTAAATTAAACAGACAATTCTCAAGACTTAATTCAATATTAAAAACGGCAGCAAGTTACAATCAGAAAACGGTTGATATTACTAATGATTTACTTCAAAAATTTTCCATATGAAAAGCACTAGAAAGAAAGTTTTGTAAATAAAAAAATTCTCGTAAAGAATCAGGTGATGATAATAGTATAAATTATCATGCTACGCTCAGAAGATTTGCGATATTCTAAATACGTACAATCAGTAGTTTTATTATCATTAAATTTATTGCGTTCTACATATGTTTCTTTACATCAAAGTATTCTCAACAATGCAGAATTCCTACGCCTATGAATTATGCAACATTGGAACAAGAATAGATTTTTAAACAGAATTTCCTATATACATAAGTTCACATTGTTTTCATTGCCAATATGAATCCATCTTTCAAAAATGTCCAATTTGATTAAACTAACTCGCAACAAATTGTTCGTGTGACACAGTAAATCTCTGCAAAATATGGTTGGATTTTGTCTTCTTTAACATTCACACCCCTTGTCTTCATGCACAATCGATTTCGAGTCAATATGTAAAGCTCTGGGACACAACACGTTAAAAGTGACACAAAAAATGTCGAAACTTCGACCACCAATTGTATCCAGTCGCTGACAGCCTTGACTTCTAAAAATAAATATTTCGATCAATAGTTTGAACTATGAAAAAAGTCTGAGTAAGCC